>JARBWK010000007.1:151686433-151739730 GCA_030556195.1 Anolis apletophallus | reverse complement strand
GGAAAAAGAAGAAAAAGGGAAGCACAGAAAGAAAGAAAGAAGAGATAGAGGGAGGGAAAGAAAAAGGAAGAGAAGAGGAAGAGATGGAAGGAAGGAAAAGGAGAAGGAAGGAAAGGAAAGGCCATCCATATACATATATATATATAGAGAGAGAGAGAGAGAGAGAGCATTGGATTGCGTAGGGAAGGGGGAAGAGCTCTTCTGTGGGGTTTCCTTTGCTGCTTGTGCCCTTGTCCAGAGGATCCCACCCCACTTTCTGCCTCTGTGGGAACTGGATTTTGGAGGACGTGGCTTGCTGTGGAGTCAAGGACTGGAGACACGGCTTCCCCTTCCCCCTCTTCCTGGAACAGATCTATTCCTCTCGCTTCGTGTTGCCTCAGCCCCGATCCTGACTATTACTCATTTGTAAGTCGCTGTTTGTATCTCATGGAATCCTCGATTTGGAAGAGACCTCCTGGCCCACCATCCAGCCCAACCCCATTCTGCCAAGAAGCAGGGAAATCGCATTCAAAGCACTCCCGACAGATGGCCATCCAGCCTCTGCTTGAAAACCTCCAAAGAAGGAGCCTCCACCACACTCCGGGGCAGAGAGTTCCACTGCTGAACGGCTCTCACAGTCAGGAAGTCCTTCCCGATGTTCAGGTGGAATCTCCTTCCTTTCCTGTAGTTTGAAGCCATGGCTCCCTTGCGCCCTAGTCTCCAGAGCAGCAGAAAGGAAGACAGCTCCCTCCGCCTCCCTATGACTTCCCCTCAAATGGCCCCAAACATGCCTCCTCTCAGCCTTCTCTTCTTCAAGCTAAACATGCCCAGTTCTTTAAGCCGCTTCTCATAGGGCTTGTTCTCCAGACCCTTGATCATTTGAGTCGCCCCCTTTCTCTGGACACATTTCAGCTTGTCAACATTTCCCTTCCATTGTGGTGCCCAGAATTGGGCACAGTATTTATTTATTTATTTATTCGATTTAGTAGACCGCTCTCTCTGGAGCCCAGAGCAGTTCACAGCATAAAACCAGATAAAAACCACATAAAACCAGTTAAACCCCGCTCCCCACAATAAACCCCAGCAGACGACAATAATGCAGGCGGCAAAACGCAGCAGGATGGCAGGTTATAGCAGGCATCAGTCGGAGCCAAATGCCTGCCTAAACAGCCAAGTCTTTACGGACTTGCAAAATGCCATCAAGCACTGTAGAGCTCGCGCCTCAGGCAGCGAGTTCCAGAGGCTCGGCGGGGCCACTGTGAACGCCCTCTGCCGCGTACTCGATAGCCTGTAGGTCTTGATACTAGGCACCTCCAGTAAGTTAAGCCCCTCTGAACACAGTGATCTTCTGGGCACGTATGGGGTAAGCCGCTCCTTCAGGTACACTGGCCCCAAACCATATAAGGCCTTAAAAGTTAAGACTAACACCTTGAAGGAGACCCGGAACTCAATTGGGAGCCAGTGCAGTTCGCGCAGGAGTGGGGTTACATGCGCAGATCTTGGGGCTCCTGAGAGCAGACGCGCTGCTGCGTTCTGCACCAACTTGAGTTTCCGGATCGCCGACAAGGGTAGGCCAATGTACAGCGCATTACAGTAATCGAGCCTCGAGATGACCGTGGCTTGGATCACCATGGCCAGGTCGCAGCGGGAGAGGTAAGGAGCCAGACGTTTTGCCTGTCGCAGATGGTAAAACGCTGTCTTGCAGGCGCAGGCGATCTGCACCTCCATAGACAGCTGGGTGTCCAGCCGGACCCCTAAGCTCTTAACTAGAGGCTGCGGGCGAAGTGCCACGCCATCAAACGTCGGCAACTGGGTGGCGGGCGAAGTGCCACGCCATCAAACGTCGGCAACTGGGTGGCGGGCGAAGTGCCACGCCATCAAACGTCGGCAACAGTATTCCAGATGTAGTCAGACCAAGGCAGAATAGAGCATGGGCTAGGAAAATGGGAGCCAAGAGTTTCAATTTGCAATGCAGGGCTGTCATCCTAAAACCGACGTATGTCTGTGTGTCGTCTCACGATGCCCCTTTTTCAAGCAGAAGGGTAATAAAGCACTAAAACACTATTGGGAAGAAGAAAGACGAGGCCTCTTCATGCAGCCTAGAGGCAAACACACCTTGAATTGCACTGATTTGGGAAACAGGTGAAGAAGAAGGCAACAGGTCTGCGCCACAGGATTGCCCCAGAACCAGCCTGTTGAACCCTAATTCACAAAGCCAAAAGCAACCCACTATCTCAGGCCCCTTCCACACTGCTCCTATATCCCAGGATCTGATCCCAGAATATATGGCAAACGAGACTCCTATAATCCAATTTAAAGCAGATAATCATTCTGGGGTATATGGCAGTATAGAGGGGGGTAAGAAAACTTCTGCAATTTCAGGCCTGGCCAAAGAGAGATTATTTATTTATTTATTTACTTCATTTCTATTCCACCCGTCTCACCCCGCAGGGGACTCAGGGCAGATTACAATGTACACATTACATTTAGACACACAAACACACAAGACAGACAGAGGAAATTTAACATCTGGCCACCAGGCGGAGCTGTCCTTCATCCCTCAGCGTGTTTCCTGGAGATCTTTTTATGGCCTCATAAATCAGTTAAATTTAACCTCCCCACTAAGTGGTACCTTAATTTCCTACTTGACAGATGCAACTGTCTTTCGGGTTGCAAAGGTCGACAACAGGCTACACAATAGGTCGAGAGCCCACCTCGACCCGGGCAGGCCTCGAACTCATGACCTTCTGGTCAGTAGAGTTCTTATGCAGCTGACAGCCAGCCAGCTGTGCCACATTCCCGGTGTAAGCACCTCCTGCCCACCCCAAAGTTACCTTTATCCATTATCTGAAGAAGATTCTTACCCATTACAAATAATTAGATACACTTTTATTTTGATATAGATTCATACAGTCTAGTTAGAATTCTGCATGTACGGAGTGCAAACCATACTTATTTATTTACTTTAAAAATTCTTTAAAACTGTTTATTTTAAATCACAGATCACTTAATATTCAGCACAATCCAGTTATTTCTCTATGCAACCTCATTCCTCTACATTTGAGGTTTTTATTTTGAAGGATTTTATTATGTATGTGTGTGATTAAAATGTTCTCTCTAGGAACATCTAGGTCTCCCATTGTGATTCTATAGTCACGTTAGATTTTTTTTCCCTCCAGTCATGTTAGATTTTTAAAGGGAACATCTCTCTGGGAATCCCTACATCCTCCAATGAGATTCTATGTTCAGCTTCGAGTGGAAGTTGACCATAAAGTTGTGGTGGAACACAAAGAGATTCCTAGAAAGCCTCTCTCTCTCTCTGGCTACGGTCATCCACGCTCTGGTCACATCCCGATTACTGCAACGCACTCTACGGGCTGCCTTTGAAGACAGTTCGGAAATTTCAATTAGTCCAGCAGGCGGCAGCCAGACTACTAACGGGAGCGACATACAGGGAGCGTACCACCCCCCTGTTGTGTCAGCTCCACTGGCTTCCTGTCCACTTCCGAGCTCAATTCAAAGTGCTGGTTTTGTCACGATGCAGGGTCTCGGCCCAGCCCCTTAATCACACACACAGAGACGTTAATCAGCTAACTATTTATTGAATAATAGAAAACAGGAGAAAAGATAAATTGTCCATAAAAGTATCAAAGTTCAATCAAAATGGTAAAGAGTTCTGAAGTAAATCCAAAGGCAAAGAGCTTGGCAAAAGTTTCCGCAAAAGCAATGCGGATCAAAACAGACTTGGTCCGTGGCAATTCAAACAAGGCAAAGTTCGTGGAATCAAAGGCCCAAGAAACTTCTTGGTCAACACAAGCCCCAGTCCGGGCTCCGTGGATCTTCACTTGCTTCAGATCAGAAGTGGCCGAGCAACTGAGGATCCGTTCCCACGGATCCTATATTTAATTCCCTTGGTGAGACCCACGGCGCTCTAGGCTTCTGCGCCAATCTGTGCTATGGGACCTCACGCTCCTTTGGCGCTCTAGGCTTTGGTGCCATTCCCTTCTACTGGACTCAATGCTCCGTCTGCTATCAAAGCTCTGTCCTTGCCTCCCAGCACCTGGGTCGCTATCTTCGTGAGAGCCGGACTCCCTTTCAGCTTCCATGGGCTCATCCCCCGCTATCTCCCTGACCCTTTCTTGCGAACGAAACCACCTGGTCTCTCATATTGATTATCTGAATCAGCACCATCAGTGTCGGCCTGACTTTCCCAGCTTTCATACCCATCGGGCCAGCCATCATCCCATTCTAAACTCTCCGTGGGAGATGAAGGCCCAGCTGCCTCATCCTCCCCTTCATCTGCCTCCCCATCAGCCTCAATTAGCCCTAATGCAAGCGGGACCCCCGGGGCAGCCCTCTGCCCCCCCCGGCACGAATGAGAACGGGGTTGCTACAGGTTTTGACCTTTAAAGCCCTATACGGTTCTGGCCCAGCTTACTTGTCCGAACGCATCAGCCGCTACGTCCCACCTCGTAATCTAAGATCATCCGGGGAGGCCCTGCTCTCGCTCCCGCCTACTTCTCAAATGCGGTTGGTGGGGACAAGAGATAGGGCCTTCTCGGTGGTGGCTCCCCATCTGTGGAATGTGCTCCCTGTTGATATACGATCCACCTCATCCCTCCTGGCTTTCAGGAAAAAAGTGAAATCCTGGTTATGGGACCAGGTGTTTGCACATTAGCACGATACAGCACTTTAGATTGGATTGTAATGGCAAGCTGGTGGACATGGCCCAATGCTTCTATTATGGACGGAATACTGTTTGTAACTTATGTGAATGTATGATGTATTTTAATGCTAATTGTATTTTAATGTATTTTAATGTTAACTGTAATGTATTTTAAATTTTGACAGGTGAGACAGGTGATCGCCCTGGCGACCCGGAAGACGATCAAGTCTTCTGGGTCGCCAGGGCGATCAGCCGCCGCAGGTCGCCAACTGCTCCCGCTGCAGGCCCGGATCGCCTCCCGGGATGGCAGGCACTCCAAAGCCGCCGCCCCTCCGATTGTTCTCCGGAGCGGTGGGCTGTCAGCCGACGCAGGCCGCACAGCCCGCGATGGGATGGCGGCAGTGGCACCCCTTCCTCTTGGCCCCGCCCCTGACGCCCTTCTCCCCGGGCTGGACAGAATTGGCTGGTGGGCCAGATCCGGCCCACGGGCCGTAGGCTGCCCAGGTCTGCTCTAAACTGAACAAATGAGAAAGGTCGACTCTAGTATTCAATTATCAGAGCTTTCATATTCAGATTTGAAAATTACAAGTATTATTTTAAAGGATGGTTATTTAGGCAAGACAGACATGCTATAGTATCCTGTGGTTGGATTATGGTAGTTCTTGCTTGGAATTGGATGGTTGCTAATAGCAGAGCTCTTTATAGACAAACGTGGATGCTTCTTCACTTACATCCCCTTTGTTTTCTCTTTCTCTCCTCGGCAGTGGATGGCAGTGCTGATGACGGAAGAAGCTGTGGTGGTGGCTTGGGCATTCCCAACATGATGCAGAACACTGCACCCAGCAGCATCCTTCGGAAGGGCTACTGCTACGAGTGCCCCGTCCCCTGGCACCCGCACCAACCTGGCCCCGGCCCTGGCTTTCCCCAAGCGTCCAACAGACCCTACGTGACATTCCCCCCCAGCCCCACTGCAAGCACAGCCCCTCTTAGCAGCGGCCTCAACATCATCCCAATGGCCGGGAGTGCCAGTGGCGCCCTTTGGGCATCCCCATCCCAAGTTGCCTCACCGGGAGCCTTCCTGCCCTTTGGCTTCTCTCCCCTGCAAACTTCTAGCCCCATCCAGGTCCAGCCCTTCACCTTCCCCGCTGCACCCCTGCCCCTGCCCCAGAGGCCCCACATGGGCCCAACCCCAGCCACCACCCAGGGCTCTGGCCTCCCGGCCCAAGAACCTACCGCTGCCATGTCCATCTCCAGCAAGGTCCGAGAGTGCCATACTCGAGCCAACTCCATATCCACCGGCAAAACTGGCACCCCCGGCACCACTGGTGCCACCGGCACCACCATACCAACAGAAGGTAAGGACAGGAAAATGGAGGGCAGAGGCCTTCGTTGCACTTTTGGCTTCGGTACTGCACTTAGGCAATAACAACAAAGCACAGAGATACAGGATGGGAGAAACTTAAGAACATGAGATAGAGATTTGGGAGTCTAGGTGGAGCACAAGTGGAACATGAGTCAACATTCATCACACTAGAGAATGGATCCACTTTCAATCCGGTTTCTGCTTCCTGCAGAATTCTGGGGTTTGTAGTTTTGTGGGGCTGTTAAAGGCTTCTCCCTAAACTACAAACCCCAGAATTCTGCAGGAGGCAGCAACCGGATTTAAAGTGGATTCATTCTCTAGTGTGATGAGGTCGGCTAAAAAGGCCAGTGCGATTCTGTGTTGCTTCAATAGGACTACAGCATCCAGATCAAGAGAAGATGCTCCACGGTGCTCCAAGCCACGGTCATCTCGAGACTGGACTACTGTAACGCCCTTTAAATCAGCCTGCCCTTGTCAGTGATCCGGAAACTTCAGCTCGTCCAGAATGCCGCTGCACGACTTCTCACTGGGGCCCCAGTGAGATGTCACATAACACCCATCCTCCAGCAGCTTCATTAGCTTCTGGTCGAGCACCGGATCACCTTCAAGGTGATGGTGCTAACTTTTAAGGCCTTGCATGGTCTGGGACCGCTGTATCTGAGGGACCGTCTCCTCCCCTACCAACCCCAGAGGTCACTTCGTTCCAAACAAATGAACCTCCTTGAAGTACCGACCTTCAAAGCAATCTGTCTCACATCGACCCGGCGCAGAGCCTTTTCTGTAGTGGGGCCGTCAATATGGAACACTCTTCCTAGCGATGTACGGGCCATGCAGGACCTTCTCTCCTTCCGCAAGGCCTGCAAGACTCATCTTTTCCGGCTAGCCTTTGATTGCTAGGCCACAAATCTTTTTTAAGCTAGTTTAATATGTATGCTTTTACCTCTGTGTTTTACCTGATTGTAAGCCGCTCCAAGCCCTCGGGGAGTGGCGGCGTACAAGTCCAAATAATAAATAAATAAATAAATGATCACTCTAGATGAGACTTCACCTTGAATAACTCTGGGCAAAGTGGATTAAGAAAGATGTGGACAAGATGGAAGTTATCCAGAGAAGGGCCACCAAAATGGCCCCAAACCATGAATCGCTCTGAGGACCAGGCTAAAGAGCTGTGTATATTTATCATGGAGAAGGGAAGGTTGAGAGAGGACAGGAGAGCCATGTTAGGAAGGACATCCTTACTGTAAGAGCTGTTCCACAATGGAATTCTCCGTTGCAGAGTGAGGTGAAGACTCCTTCTCTGCAGGTTTTTAAATGGGCTGGATGGCCATCTGCCAGGAGTATTTTGATTATGTTTTTCCTGCATATCAGAGGGTTGGACTGAATGGCCTTTGGGGTTCCTTCCAACTCTAGGATTCTGTGGTTCTATAAAAGGAGATCCCATTGAGCAACAGATTCAAACTTCAAGAAAGAAGATTCAACTTAAACATTAGGAAGAACTTGTGGGGTGCCTCAGGGAGCAATTCTCTCTCCCTCCTCTTCAACCTCTACGTGAGACATCTATGTGAGGCACTCCAGACCAAACTGCGGAGCTTTGGTCTGGAGTGCCACCAATACGCAGATGACACCCAGCTGCTTTTACGGCTGGAGCCTGGAGTCACCTCAATACCAGACAATTTCACCTTATGTCTTGAGGCTGTATCGAGATGGCTGCGTGCCAGGAGGCTGAAGGTGAATCCTACTAAGACTGAGATTTTGTGGCCTAGCCGCCCACCTGGAGTGGCGCTCTCCCTGCCCAACTTCGATGGTGCCCCCCTTCATCCATCTTCCACTGTTAAGAGCTTGGGTGTCGTCCCGGATTCACAGTTGGCTAAGGAGGCCCAGATCGCTAATGTTAGTAAGTAGGCCTTTGTCCATCTCTGGCAGGCGAGACAACTGGCATCTTACCTTTCAGAGGAAGCCTTGGCTACAATCATCCATGCCAGTGTTTCCCAACCAGTGTGCCGTGGCACACTAGTGTGCCGTGAGCGATCATCAGGTGTGCCGTGGGAAATTGGGACCTCCAATACCCTTTCTTCCCCTTCCTGCTGAACACTCTTTCTTCTCCACTTTCTGTTGGTAATGAGAATTCAATATGCCAAGTTTGGTTCAATTCCATTGTTGTAAGAGTTCAGGATGCTCTTTGATTGTGTGTTAACTATAAATCCCAGCAACTACAACTCCCAAATGTCAAAGTCTATTTTCCCCAAACTCCATCTGTGTTCACATTTGGGCATATTGAGTATTCATGCCAAGTTTGGTCCTGATCCAACATTGTTTGAGTCCACAGTGCTCTCTGGATATAGGTGAACTACAACTCCAAAACTCAAGGTCAATACCCACCAAACTCTTATAGCATTTTCTCTTGGTTATGGGAGTTCTGTGTGGGAAGTTTGCTTCTTTCTGCCATTCCTGCCAGGATATCTATGTTGTGTTCATCAAAACAGGCCCAGGTTTCACACTGAGTGTATAAATACATTTAAAAACATTAACTATATGTATTACTGTGTTAGAGTGTCATTTTGTGTCATTTTGGTTGGTGGTGTGCCCCAGGATTTTGTAAATGTAAAAAGTGTGCCATGGCTCAAAAAAGGTTGAAAAACACTGATCCATGCGACGGTTACATCTAGACTGGATTATTGCAACGCCTTGTATGTTGGCCTTCCCCTGTCGACTACTCGGAGGATCCGCATTATTCAGAATGCGGCTGCCAGGCTACTTGCAAAAACACCTTTGAGATGCCACATAACTCCAACTCTGTGACACTTGCACTGGCTTCCAAGGGAATTCCGGGCCCTGTTTAAGTTGTTGGTTCTGACCTTTAAGGCGCTTTATGGTCAGGGGCCGGCATATCTCAGAGACCGCCTCTCCCCTCTTCGCCGCCAGTGGTCGCCACGACTCCTCCAACTAAACTTACTGTATGTTCCAGGCCCCAGGGAAGTACGTCTCGAGAGCACAAGACGCAGGGCCTTCTCCACCTCTGCCCCTGTCTTGTGGGACTCCTTGCCTCCCCACTTGAGGGCCATGCGTGACCTGCGACCCTTTGCTCAGGCACTCAAGACCTGGCTTTTTAGCAGAGCTTTTAATGTCTAGTGCAGTCCATTTGGTATTGTGTATTTTTAATGCTATTGTTTTATGTAAATCGCCTGGAGCATTTTAATGGAGGGCGATTAACAAGTGAGAAACTGATGATGATGAGAAAAAAACATTCTGAGAGTCAGAGCTGTTCAATAGTTCAGCCTGGAGATCTGGTGGAGTCTCCTTCTCTGGAGGTGAAGCCTGGATGGCCATCTGCCGGGAGGGATCAATTGGGTGTTTCTGCAAGGCAAAAAGAATAGGACTCGATAGCTGCTGGATTCTCTACTAATTCTAGGATTCTATGATTCACCAGGAGTCTTGCATTCGGTTCTGAGTCCCTTGATAAGAAGAGGTGTAAAGAACATACCTATGAGGAGATTCTGAAGGCACTGGGCATGTTCATCTCCCCCAGATGCCTTGAAAAGTAGGCTGAACAGGAGATGTCCTAGCAGGGGTTGGACCTGATGGCCTCTCTGGGGCCCTTCCAACTCTGTGGTTCTTTGATTCAACAGGAGTCAAATCCAAGTGATCCAAGGCATACAAGAATCTGGTGCCTTCTTCATAGCAGAGGCCATTGGATGGGTTCCACTAAATATGACAAAAGGCACAGCAAAATGATGAGAAAAACCAATAGGTAAAAAAATTCCAAGTTCCAACTCCTTCACAAGAGGAAATGAGGCTGAGAGTGTGTGTGAACAGCCCAAGGTCACAACCAGCCTAGAAGAACAGGCTACTCCAAGGCAGAATAACAAGCAGATGGTAACAGCGGTGTCAAGAAGTAGTAGCGTCGTCACACAGTCCAAACCTCATGCCAGGAGGAAAACAGGATGAATGGAGTCGTCAGTCAGTCCTTATGTCAAGCCAGGAGGCATGTAAACAAAGCAGCAAAGTCAGATCAACCCGGAATCCAAAACAAAGAGGCAGGGAAATCTAGCACAGAAGGGATTTAAGGTGGAGCAGCCAAAGGCAGGATACAAAAATGCGGAAGCCCACGAAATACAATACCAAGATCCAGAATTCCACGTCCACAGTCAGTCCAACGATCAGTCCAGCAGCGACCCAGCACAGAAGGCAACGGCCTGGATAGCAAGAACAACGCCTTGTGAGCTGCAACAAATGGTTAATTTCAAGCCCCCTTTATTCAGTCCTCCTCAGGGCTTGATTGCACCAACGCCCCTTCCCCATTTCCTTCAGCTGCCAGCATCTCCTCCCATGCCGCCCTTTGTCTCTGTTGCACTTCAGACAAGGAGCACCCCCCTAGTCACACACACAACAGACAGTCTATGAATAATAGGTTTTTATTGAAACAAATATAGTGTCCAACAAAAGGGTTAAAAGAAGATCAATAGTAGAATATATCCAAGGTAAAACACACAGTTCAAATAGTCCCAAAATCCAAAGGTAAAAAGCTTGATGAAAATCCCATGAATAGTACAAGGCAGCTATAGGAGCAAAACGTGCACAAAGGCCTAGGCAAAATCAGGAGCTTGGAGACAAGACAAAATCTGGCATGGTATTCTAACCGAAGCCTGGAAACTGAAGACAATTTCCCTAGCAATCTAATATAAAGACAAATCAGTTTCAGTTTGCAAACCAGCTGCTGTGTCAGAGGCTGGCAGCCCGCCTAGATTATCGAATGCTATATCGGCGGTTAAATGGAAGCTCGTTAAAATTCCCAGGTGTCCTGTTATCAACATCAAGACCTTCAGAGTCCTGAACACAAGAATTCCCATCTAATGAAGCCCTGAGAAGAGAACTGTTCCCAGGAAGGCAAGCCTCATCTGAAAGTTCACTTTGCATCTCAGAATTCTCACTAAGCATCCCATCACCAGCATTGTCAGTAACCATCCCTTCATCAGCATTGTCAGGAACAATTCCATCATCCCTAGCATGCACATGAGCACCAGGCTGAAACACCACAGTCTCTCTCTCCAGGCAATCCATCTCCTGCGATGACTCGACTCTCTTCAACAGTCCCCATGA
Organism: Anolis apletophallus; assembly: GCA_030556195.1. Classification (NCBI taxonomy): domain Eukaryota; kingdom Metazoa; phylum Chordata; class Lepidosauria; order Squamata; family Anolidae; genus Anolis; species Anolis apletophallus. The sequence continues at coordinate 151,728,625 of JARBWK010000007.1, read as the reverse complement.
GACCCATTCCCAGCACTCCAACTCCCATCTTCTGTGAACCCTGCAAACGAATCCCTGCTAGTGGGTTCCAAGCAGGCATCCTACAGTATATGTGTTGCACCTTAGTCCAATCCATCTCATTAGAGTCTCCTTCAGTACTGTGTGGACCCTCATCCCTACCTGTAGCAACCCAGTTCTCTTTTGTGCCTGGGGGGCAAGGGGCAGCACCGGGGGTCCCACTTGCATTGGAGCCAGCCGCAGCTGATGAGGAAATGCAGGAAGGGGCTAATGAGTTAGCTGGGCCTTCCTCTCCCACCGAGAGCTTGGCTTGGGATGATGGATGGCCGGACGGCTACGATAACTGGGAAGGTCAGACTGATTCAGAAAGTGTTGATAGTGACGATTGTTATGAGAAGCCAGGTGGTTTCGGGTCGCAGGAGGGAATCAGGGAAACAGTGGAGGAGGAGGCCATGGAAGCCGAAGGGGAGTCTGGCTCTCATGAAGATAGTACACCAGGGGCTGGGAGGCAAGGACGGGGCTTCGATAGGAGAGAGAGCATCGAGTCCAGCAGGAGGGGTTGGCACCGCAGCCTAGAACGCCAGAGAAGTGCGAGATCCCGTAGCACAGATTGGCGCCGAAGCCTAGAGCCCCGGGGACCTCGCCAAGGGGATTAAGTATAGGATCCGTTCCCACGGATCCTCAGTAGCTCGGCCACTTCTATCCTAAGCGGAGTGAAGCAAGCAAAGGACCACGGAGCCAAGTTGCCGGCTCGTGCCTTGCCAAGAAGTTTCTTGGGTCTTGTTTGAACTTTGCCTTGTTCCTTGATGCGCATTGCCTTGCGGAGCCTTTTGCCAAGCCTTTTGCCAAGCCATTGGATTGGATTGTTACAGACTCTTTCCTTGGATTGATCTTTTCAATATTTTATGGACAATTACCTTTTCACCTGTTCTTTATTATTCAATAAATAGTTAGCTGATTACCGTCTCCGTGTGTGTGATTAAGGGGCCGGCCGAGTCCTTGCATCGTGACACTACCTCTCGATGACTGCTCCTCGTCCCCACTCCCATCATCCTCCGAAAAACCCAGAAATGTTTCATCCCCAGAAGAATCGCTAAGTATTTGTCTCAGTCTCTTCCTTTCTTGCTCCTCATCCAACTCTTGCTCACGAGTAGACTGTTTAGCATTTCTAGCTACAGAGTCCTCTCTCAACCTCAGGCTCAAGTACAACAGAACCCTTTGCAAGACAGCCTTCCATCACTGAACTGTATGTCATCATTGCGAAAGAAAGACCATATAGATCCAGAATAGGTCTCTACAGACACTTACGGACATAGATCTAAGGAACAGAGGTGAAAGTGAGTTGGTGAAATGAAAGGGTGCTGAGGATGTTGGCCATTTCAGTGGGAGCCTCAGGAAGGAGTCCAGTTTGGTGACAGGACAAGGAAGCCTTCCTAGGAATAAATCAGATCAAATCAGGAAAAGACCCAGAGGCTCTTTCGCAAACCCATTGAGTGTTCTCTGAGCAGGCCCGGATCAGGCCCTTTTGGCGCCCTAGGCCAAAGGCTCTGCCCCCGCCCCCGGCTCTGCCTCGGCTCCACCCCTCCCCACCCCCGGCTCCTCCCCGATCCTCCCCGCCCTGGCTCTGCCCCTCCCCGCCCACGGCTCCGCCCCACCTCGCCTCAGGCTCCGTCCCCGCCTCCTCGCCGGTGTGAGGAGGAGGAAGGAAAGCCCCACCCCCGGAGCTGATGCGAGGCCTCCCCACGGCTCCTCCCTCCCTCCTAGCCACCATGCCAGCCTGAGAAGCGGCCGAAATCGCCTTTTCAGGCCGGCATGAGTCATGGCGGCTTTAGGAGGGAGGGAGGAGCCGTGGGGAGGCCCCGCATCGGCTCCGGGGGTGGGGCTTTCCTTCCTCCTCCTCGTGCGGGTGAGGAGGCGGGGGCGGAGCCGAGGGCGGGGGCGGAGCCGAGGGGAGCAGAGCAAAGGGGGGGGCGTGGATGGCGCTACGCTACCGTGCGCATGTGCCCTTTTTTGAATTTTTTGAAATTTTTTTGAATTTTTAAAAACTTTAAAAAAACTTTTTGGGGGGGTCCAGACCTGCTGCCCCCCAAAGGTGCCGCCCTAGGCCATAGCCTAGGGTGGCCTTATGGGTAATCCGGGCCTGCCTCTGAGTCTTCCCAGGGCATTATGATAATTATGGGATTACATCCTGATGTCTGAGGTGTGGTGGGGCAACATTACAGGGTAATTCATGAAAAGTTACTATAGGATGAATGGAGAAGCAACACAGGCTTGCTGCATGTTCCAGTGGAGCTGTGGGTCATAATTCATAATTTGGGGGTATAATTTTTGAAGACATTGATACATAAGAAAAGTACATTTCATGACAATATCCCATCCCAATAATCATGGAGAAATACTGTTTGATGAAAATGTGGAATATTGATAGCACCTGGGTAATGACTGTGAATGTGATGATACAATACCTAAGGGAAGGTGGTAATGGCTGAGTCATAACCATGTCAGGGTTATTGCCAAGGGGTTGCATCAGCCTGTGTCCATTACTGATGACCTATTTATTTATTTATTTATTTATTTATTATTTCGATTTGTATATCGTCCTTTCCAAATTGGCTCAGAACGGTTTACAGCATATCGAACTACAAACAAGAAAGTATAAAAACAGTAAAATGTAAGACAATTTAAACAATATTCCGCTATAACCAAGAGGCTAAAGACTAAACGCCTGCCGGAACAATACTATCAGCAGGTAGCTAAAAAGGAGAGGCGGGGGAATGAAAGGTTCCATCTTACTCTCTCCTGTGTGACTCATTGTGAGTATCTGTCTATTTTGTATGCGACTCTGAGGATCTGATTGTTTGCAAATTATGATTGTAAATTTGCATACATTGCAATGGTGAAGATTAAAGTCTCCAGATATTTTGGATGGAACCTGAATCTGTGAGTTTGCTAAACAAGGTGTAGATAAGGTCCGATGCTGACAGTTGGACTCTGCTGATAGATGGGTTGAAGCATGTTTTTGCTGTGAAAGGACTGTTGCCTTTTTGCTTACTTCTGGGAAACTTGTTATCTAGCTTTCAGCAGTTCAGGGAGGTAGTGATCTGAAAACTATAAATCACTTTACATACCAGCATCCTGTGACATTACCCAATGTATGGAAATTGTTTTGTCACTCTTGTGTATACAAGGGTTGGTGCTTCTTCACTTGTTAATTTAAAAAGTCTCTTTCATTCACTCTCTCTCTTTCTCTCCTTGACAGAGGATGGCAGCGCTATCGATGATGGTAGAAGCTGTGCCGGTGGCGTGTGCATTCCCAACATGATACAAAACCTCTCACCCAGTGACCTCCTTCAACAGGGCTACTGTGCCAAGTGTGCCATCCCCTGGCACCCACACCAACCTGGCTCTGGCCCTGCCTTTGCCCCTGGCCTTGGACCTGGCTGGCTTTGGTCCTGGCCCTGGCTGGCTTTGGTCCTGGCCCTGGCCCTGGCTTTGGCCCTGGCCCTGGTCCTGGCTTTGGTTCTGGCCCTGGCTTTGGTCCTGGCCCTGGCCCTGGCCCTGGCCCTGGCCCTGGTCCTGGTCCCGGCCCCGGCCCTGGCCTTGGCCCTGGCCCTGGTCCTGGCATTGGCCCTGGCCCTGGTTTTCCCCAAGCGTCCCATAGCTCCTATCCCTACGTGACGTTCCCCGTAAGTCCTGCGGCAAGTGCAGTCCCTCCTTCCAGTGACCTCAACACTGGCCCAATGGCTGGGAGTGCCACTGGCCCCATTTGGACATCCACAGCCCATGCTGCCCCACCGGGCCCCATGGTACAGCTTGGATACACGCCCCTGCACAGCCCTATCCCCAGCCAGAGCCAGCCCTTCACCAGCCCCTCATTGCCCCAGAGCCCCGCCATGTCTCATGCTGGGTCCCTGATCCATGCAACGGTCCCATCACCGATTACCAGCCGTAGCTCTGCTCTCCCAGCCCAAGGTCCTGCTGCTGCTGCTGCTCCCGCTCCCGTCCCCATGCCTGTCCCAGGCCCCATCGGCAGGATGCCCCGAGAGCGCCACACCCGGGCCGATTCCGTGTCCACTAGCGCCCCTGGTGGTGCCGGCCCACCCAGGCCAACGCTAGGTAAGAGCAAGGCAGAAGCAATTTTTGCGCCCCAGGTTTTGGTACTGCACTTAGGCAATAAAAATAGAGACTGGGTGACCCCTGGCTTGAGAACAGTCCATGGGAAAGAGATTTAGGAGTCTGAGTGGACCACAAGCCGGGCATGAGCCTGGTAAGGACATGGAAGCAGGGAGGGCAGAGGCCTTTGTTACACCCCTGGGTAGAGTACTACACTGAGGTAATAACAACAACACACAGGGATATAGGATGGGAGACACCTGGCTTGGGAACAGTCCGTTGGAAAGGGATTTAGGAGTTTTAGTGAAGCGGAACGTGAGTCAACAGTGTGATGCGGCAGCTAAAAAGACCAATGCCATTCTAGCCTGCATCATAACAACGAAACAGATATAGAGGATGGTAGACACCTGGCTTGGAAAAAGTCCAGAGGAACGGGATTTAGGAGACGGGCGGTCCGACATACGCAAAGTAAGTGGCCGCTTAGGGCGCCAACTTCTGGGAAGGGCGCCATCTTCTGGGAAGGGCGCCACCATGCCGGCTGCGCCGCCGTAGCAAACCTCCCTGCTGCTGCGTTGGCTTCAGCGCCTGGCCTGCAGGAGCTTCTGGGCATGCGCAGAAGCTCCTGCAGGCGCAGAAGCCTGTAAACATGTCAGGTGACGCAATTGGGCAGGCAGGGGGCGGAGGCAAAGGGGGCGCCAAAGTCATGTTCGCTTACAATATAAAATAACCTTAGACCGCCCCTGTTAGGAGATTCTAGCTAAACATTAAGAAGATTCCTGATAGCCAGAGCTAGTAGACTAAGCTGCCCGGGAGTCCAAAGGGGTCTCCTTCTCTGGAGGTTATTAAGTAGAGCTTGGATGGCCATCTGTCGGGAGGGCTCCAATTGGGTGTTGCGGCATGGCAGAAAGGGGTTTAATGGGATGGCCACTGGGGTAGCTTCCAATTCTAGGATTCATCTGGAGCCCTGAGTTCAATTTTGAGTGCCCATGAGGAGCGACTTAAAAAGCTGGGCATGTTTAGCCTGCAGAAGAGGAGACATGATAGCCATGTACCAATATGTGAGGGGAAGTCTTAGAGAGGAGGGAGCAAGCTTGTTTTCTGCTGCCCTGGAGACTAGGACGCAATGGAGCCATGGCTTCAAACTACAGGAAAGGAAGGAGATTCCACCTGAACATGAGGAATAACTTCCTGACTGCGAGAGTTGTTCAGCAGTGGAACTCTCTGCCCTGGAGTGTGATTGAGGCTTTTAAACAGAGGCTGAAGGGCCATCTTTTGGGGGTGCTTTTTGAATGCGATTGCCCTGCTTCTTGGCAGAATGGGGTTGGACTGCATGGCCCACCAGGTCTCTTCCAACAGAGATAAGGAGAAGTATGAAGAGCACACATACGAGGAGATGCTGAAGGCATCTTGGTGGAGAGAAGGCTGGTGTGGGATCTCCCCCAGATGCCTTGAAAAAGGAGACTGAGCGGGAGATGTTCTACCTGGAGACCCTGCATTAAACAGGGCTTGGGCCTGATGACCTCTGGACCCAAGTGATCCAAGGCACACCAAAATCTGGTGTCTTCTTCATAGGAGAGGCCATTGGATGGGTTCCTCTCAGGCCCGGATTAACCCCTTTTGGCGCCCTAGGCCACACTTTGCAATTACGCCCCCAAACCAACCTCTACCGCGCCCCCACATCCTCCTTGCGGCGCCGCGCGCCCTCCTTGAGTCAAGGAAGGAGGGCGCGCGTGAGGAGGAGGAAGGAAAGGAAGACCCGCCCCCGGTGCCGGCATAGGCCCCAGGGGCTGGGCTTCCCTCCGCCTCCTCTTCGCGGCGCGCCTCGCGACCTCCTTTCTTGACAAGGGGGGCCGCCATTCCCTCCTCCCCCCCGCTCCCTTGCAGCACTCTCCCCCCCCCCTCCCCCGAGAGAGAGAGAGAGTTGCGTTGTGGGTTTGGGGGGGGTGTCCGTGTGAATTGCGCCCCCCTTGGCATGCGGCCCTAGGCCATGGCCTAGGGTGGCCTTATGGGTAATCTGGGCCTGGTTCCTCTAGCCTTAAATGGACCAGACGTAGGAGGTACTTCAAAGCTCAGCTGCTCATTTCACATGGCAGGAGTTTAGGAGAAAATTGCGTAGTGATTGGAGGGATTGTAGCCTCGTCCTCTACTCCCTTGTCTTTGCCTTTCCGGCTCTTCCTTTCCCAGCTGGCTTCTTAGTTTCTATTTTAAAGAAGGGGAACACACCTTGATCACAGAGCAATCCCTCAAGAATCTGAGTGGAATCTCTCCACCCAAACAGGCCTGGATTAGCCTCTTTGGCTGCCCGAGGCCAAGACTCCTCGCCGCCTCCTTCCTTTGCAAGGGGGCGGCCCAGGTGAGGAGGAGGCGCCATTCCCGCCTCCATGCCCCTCGCAGGGCTCTCCCCCCCCTCTCCCGAGGTGATGACTCTCTCGGGAGAGGGCGGGGGAAAGCGCCGCGAGGGGGCAGTTTTAAAAAGTTTTTTGGGGCCAAATCCGCTGCCCCCAAAGCCCGAGGCCATGGCCTAGGCTGGCCTTATGGGTAATCCGGGCCTGCACCCAAATGCACAGCAATAAGTCTACATGTGTCCAGTTGTTCAGCCTTCCTCTGGCCAGCAAGGGGAGGCCATAGCAGTGTGTCCCTTCCCATTATGAGTCAGATCCTAATCCTGGCCAAAGGGACCAGATCGTTGGTCCGCTGTGGCTTCTCCAGCAACAGGACAGGTTCTTCTGTGAGCCCCAAGAGCCCCACTTGGCTTCCCAATAGGGGATACTGTTTAAGCGACGCACCATATTGCCTGCGCAACTTGGCAATGGTAAGTGGCCAAGATGAGGTAATCCAACCCTCTCTCTTGGGTCTGCTCCCAGAAGGTACGCAGCCGTTCTTGGAGCGTATCGTGGGTGAGATTGCCTTCCAGCTGGACCGACGGATCCTCTCCAGCATCTTCCCAGACCGGATCCGTCTGTACGGCTTCACGGTCGGCAACATCCCAGATAAAATCATGCAGGTAAGGAGGGGGCCCTGCTGGGACAGGGAGGTGGGTTTGTAGAGGTCAATGGGAAGGGAGGGGGAAACCCTTGGGAGAGTGGCGAAGCATCAACACTTGTATCTAGAAAAGAGCAATCGGGGAGAGGGAACTCTATGGGGCAGGCCTGCTGCCGTCTCTTCACCTCTCCCAGATCTATGCAGTTCAAGATGTGCTTGGCTTCCTGCCTGTGTAGCTTGCAAAAGGGAGCATCGTGAGGCTTCCCTCTTACACAAAGACATGAGCGTGAGCATTAGGGGCCCTTCTACCAAAGTTAGGGAACTTTCTTTTATCTCTCTACTCTTACCTCTACTTCCCGCTTCTTCTTCCCAAAAGTCTTTAGAGCTTTCTTGCCCTTTTGTTTGGGAAGGGAGCACCATCTGAGGCTCCTCTCTACCTCAAGATGCCTTCCATGAGAGTCCGCATCAGGGACTCTTTGGACAAAGTCAGGTAACTCTTCCTTTTGTCTACGAGGGTTGAATGAAAAGTAATGCCTCCACCTTCGTTACCTGAGTTTGGATGGGAATATTTTAATAAACACAGAAATAATCCTTAGAATGTGCTCTTTAATTACCACTATTCACTTTTCCACATCTTGGCTTTTCTTCGCGAACGAAGATTCAGGTAGGACTCATCCCACGCTTTCTACAAGCGTATTGATAATTCAGAGGTTGGCTGTGTCCTTCGAGCCTGTGCAAGGGACCTTTCTGGTGGAGTGCAGTGTGCACAGAACTGGCCTCACCCTTTAAACCAAAGGTTTGTCTGCTGGGGATAAGCAAGCTGGTACGGTGGCAGCGAGGTCCTCAGGTCGTAGGTTTGATTAGAGTTTCCTTCTCTTAGATGGAGGGGCAAGATGGCGTCGGCGGTCAGACGTGCTTCGGATGAGCTCTGGTCAAAGTTACCGAGTTCGCCAGCCCAGTCTCTACCAAGGACGCCAAGCACAGGGGTCGCTTCTCACCCGAAGGGGTCTGACCTCCAGTATGGACATACTGTTGTAGGTCCCCCTAGAGTGGAGCTGAGAGGTGGCCTTGACGCTGCGACGAAGAACCAGCAGAGCAGCCCAGGCCCTACTACACCCGCCATTCCGACCTTGCCAGAGAACCGCCAGACGAGCCCGCGGGAGAGTGCCTACCTCTCTTTGGCAATGATCCAGCGGCAATATGACCTTTTGGTCTCACAGCTGGGATGATTGGGTGATATGTTGGCAGTCTTTCTGAATGGGAGTTGCCAATGACTTTTTCACATAATCACCAGACATTTGGATACATTTCTGCCAACGATGAACAAGTTTTCTGAAGCCATCACGAAAGAAGTCACATTCTGTTTCCGCAACCAGCATCTTACAGTTCTCTCAACGTCTTCATCAGAAGCATCATGATGTCCCTGCAGATCTTCTTTCATTATTGGGAACAGATGGAAGTCCGGCGGTGCTAAATCTGGACTGTACGGAGGATGCCGTATGGTGGTGAGATCCAATCTCTGAAGTTCTGCTGTGGTGCGCTTTAATTTCAGGCGTCAGCATCCTGGGTACCCATCGTGCACAGACCTTCCGATAGCCAAGCAAAGCAATAATGTGACCCACACATCCTTGTGAAATGCCGATTATGCTTGCAGTTTCTCTCTGAGTGATACGACGATCGTCCTGAATCAATCTGTCAACCTTTTGCTTGTGAAACTTGGTGGTTGCTATCACAGGATGTCCAACTCTTTGTTTGTTACGCAAGTCAGATGTTCCTACCTCAACATCTTTAAGCCTACTCACCCAATGACACACAGTACCCACGTCAACACAATCCCCATAAACAGTTTGCCTTCTCTGAGGAATCTCCTTTGGGGTGACACCTTCTGCTGTCAAGAATTCAATGACTGCACATTGCTTAAGTTGCATTGACCGACGGCCTGCGCAAGGTTCCATACTTTGTACTTTAACAACACAACTGTTCAATCCTAAGGCTTCCCACCAAAATGGAACTGTAGAGGAGAGTCTACTGAACAAGCCAGTACTTGCCGCATACCAGTACTGCCATCTGTTGAGGAGTTACGAAGGTGCAGGCATTACTTTCCATTCAACTCTCGTATATACATGAGATATAGAGGCCAATTGCCCATTTCCCCCAGAAGAAGTCTTAATAGCTTTATTGCGCTTTGAGAAGGGAGCACTAGGAGGCTTCTCTTTGCCTCAACAGGCCTTACGTGAGAGCACCAGGGACTCTTCTAACAAAGTAAGGTAACTCTTCCTTTTGTCTATATACCCTTTTACCCGAGATGTGTTTCCTGCAACAATAAAAGTAAATTTTTAGGAAGTAAGGTTGACAAAATTAAGTTGCCCAACTTCGGTAGAAGAGTTCCTAATGCTGACTTGTGTCTGTGTGTCAGCCGTTTTCAGCAAGAGAGATGCCGGATTAACACTTTTTTTGCACCCTAGGCCACACTTTGGAATTACCCCCCACACACACACACACACACTCTACTCAGACCCACACTTGGCTGGCTTTCGCCATGGTGCCTCCGGAGCAGAAGAGAAAAGCGAGTAGGCATCATCCTGCCACCTCCAAGGTCTTCATGCATTTCTACCGGCTGGAAAGCTCCGCTGTGCTCTGAAGGTCTCCTCGGGAGTCAGGAGGCTTGGGGAGAGTGCAGCGGGTGCAAACTGCTCCAAAGGCACGCATGAGAGAGAGAGAGAGAACGTGCGAGAGAGAGAGAGAGCGCGGGAGTGTGCAAGAGAGCACGTGCAAGAGAGCATGCGAGAGAACTAGAGAGAGCGCGTGAGAGAGCGTGCAAGAAAGAGAGAGCGCGCAAGCGGGAACGTGCGAGAGCGCGAGAGAACTAGAGAGAGAGCGTAAGAGAGCGAGAAAGAGAGAGAGAGTGTAAGAGAGCTATAGAGAGCAAGAGAGCAAGAGAGAGTGAGAGAGCGCGCACAAGAGAGTGTGCGAGAGAGAGAGAGAGAGTGAGCAGAGACTTTGCCGGGAGAAGGAGTGAGGAGGGGCATGAGAAAGGGGGGAAGGGGCGCGGACCAGGTTTTTTTTGGGTCCATGATCTGCGCCCCGGCTTGCGCCCCTAGGCCATGGCCTCGTTGGCCTTATGGGTAATCCGGGCATACGCTTCATGATGCTCCTTTCTCAGACAAAACACTATAAAGCACTAAAAGACCTAAGAGAAGAGGGGGAAAGTGACCTCTGTGCAGGCCGGAAGCAAAAACACCTCGAGATGGAAGAAACAGGTGAAAAACAAGCCAGAGGATGCTGTGTTTATGTGCTGCAATAATTTGTTTAATGTTGGTTTTAACAATGTATTTTTGACTTTTCTATGTTTGATTGTATTTTAATGTTTTTATATGTGCTGGGGTTTAATTCAGACATTGTAATGATTTTTAACATTTGCGGCTTTGAGTCTCCTGTAGCAAAGAAAAAGCAGGGTGTAAGTGCATCACCATCATCACCATCATCATTTCCTTGTGGTTCAAGGTAGGGCACTACAGGGTTCAAACAGTGAGATAAAACAAACCACTATTAAAATACACCCAGGTAAAATATAGACCAAAACATATAGTAATTACTAATAACCATACGTAACACAATTTTTGTTCCTGAGTTATAAATGTCATTTCTTAATTGGGTCTATCATAAAAACATGAAAAAGGTTGGGTTGTTGTAGGTTTTTTGGCCTATATGGCCTTGTTCTAGAAGCATTCTCTCCTGACGTTTCACCCGTATCTATGGCAGGCATCCTCTGAGGTTGTGAGGTCTGTTGGAAACTAGGAAAATGGGATTTATCTATCTATCTATCTATATCTGTGGACTGATGTCCAGGGTGGGAGAAAGAACTTTTGTCTGTTGGAGGTAGGTGTGAAGCAGGCCTGGGCAAACTTGGGCCCTCCAGGTGTTTTGGACTTCAACTCCCACAATTCCTAACAGCCGGTAGGCTGTTAGGAATTGTGGGAGTTAAAGTCCAAAACACCTGGAGGGCCCAAGTTTGCCAAGGCCTGGTGTGAAGGTTTCAATTGGCCACCTTGATTAGCATTTGATGGCCTGGCAGTTTTCAGATGTGGCTTGTTAGTACCACACCTAAAGGAAAAGGTGTATTAAACTGCCAAAACTTGCACATTTTTGCTATAGTTTTTCAATGAACATCTCGTCATTAAACCTCAACTAATTCAACCTAGTTTGTGTCAGCCACAAAAACGAAGTTTCTGGAGTAGAACAACTACTTTCAAAGTAAGTGCCGCACAATTAAACAGGAAATAACACTTTCAAACCAGGAACGGAACATTTTCGAAATTTTGTTACATAGTGTAATAAAAGATTGCATGCGCCACAGGGTTCCATCAGTCCCTCATTGCTGTATAATAGGTACAAATGTTGATGCTCCTTCACCCCTCAAACCTCAACATAAATCAATCTAGGACTACAACTCAGCCCATTTGGGGGACTCTGTAACGCTCCCTTTTCCTCCCAGAGCGGAAACGACCTCCTCTGCCCGGTGACCGAGGAACAACGCAATGGTATGATGGAGCGCTACGAAGACATCATGAACCGGCTGAAGCCCAAAGGATATGACCCGCCGTACCACCCACAGCTCACTGAATACATTGTGAACACCTTTGGGATCCTGCGGGAGCGGCCAGATATCACCAAGACCGGGGGGGACTTTTACAACGACGTCAACTACCTGCAGGAGGTGATGGAGAACGTGGTGCCCGTGGACAAGAGGGCAGACTGCCTGGTGCTGCTCCGCTGCCTCCAGATGCTCTCCCAGGCCGACGGGAAGCCCCTCTTCATCTGGTGAACCCACCGGCTTCCTTCCTCTCCCCTGTTGATCCACCCACCTTGGCAATAAACGGTCCCAGGGAAGCCCAGCCCAAGTGTTCTCCTTTCCCTAGTTTCTTTCAAACCGATCGTTACTCAAGTGAAGGTGGAAAAGCAAAAGACAATACGAAGAAAGCAGATTTCCATTGTGTATCACACTGAAATGGCTACATCTTACAAAACTAAATCTAGGACCTCATCACATTTATTAAATACCACTTTAGAAGTGGTAACCCACTTTGTTCATCACATTAGGTTGGGTTCAAGTGTAGAGTAGACAGTAGAGCATTCTTTATGTGTCTAAAGTGTTGGGAAACAGCTTTCTTTTTGTACGTTTCAAGAGGAGCTTGGGAAGTGGATTTTTGGTCACGATCCAGATGTAGATCAGTTCTGTAATGTGATGCCATTTGTTACTCTCAGGTTTAGAATGAAAGTTTCCCCAGTTTGTGGGAGGGGAAATTATGGGAGGATCCAACATACCCTTCCACCTTTCCCTAACAAGGGAAAGAAATAGCTTTTCCGATTCCTTCCCTTTTCTTCCTTCCGCGATATGTCTGTGCCTTGTCTTGCATGGGAGAGCTGAAAACCCCCGAGTACAACTCAAATCAACGGAAGAATCCGAAGTAAAACTGAGTCACGTGGATAGATTTAACAGTGTGATGAAGGTAGGAAAATCATTGGTTTCATTTCTAAACGGAGTATTGATAGAAGATATGAATTTAGGGTAGTCTTGCCTTAAGGGCAGAGACCCTACGTTCCTCTAAGGCAGTGTTTCCCAACCAGTGTGCCGGGGCACATTAGTGTGCCGTGAGCGATCGTCAGGTGTGCCGTGGGAAATTGGGGGGGAGTCTAGTGTGTTGAAGTATAAAAACCCTAAGAAACCTACCTCGATAAAGGTACAAAACTACAACCACCCCCCTCCCCACTCGTTGTCTACTTGGTCTCTCCCTCTCCGTGCATTGGGAAGGCCCGCCTCCCTTTCCCCAAGTAGAGACCTCCTCCTGCCTCCTAGGGGTTCTGTGTGGGACGTTTGGCCCAGTTCTATCATTGGTGGGGTTCAGAATGCTCTTTGATTTTAGGGGAACTATAAATCCCAGCAACTACAACTCCCAAATGTCAAGGTCTATTCCCCCTGAACTCCATCTGAGTTCATATTTGGGCATATTGAGTATTCATGCCAAGTTTGGTCCTGATCCAACATCGTTTGAGTCCACAGTGCTCTCTGGATATAGGTGAACTACAACTCCAAAACTCAAGGTCAATGCCCACCAAACTCTTATAGCATTTTCTCTTGGTTAGGGGAGTTCTGTGTGGGAAGTTTGTGTCTTTCTGCCATTCCTGCCAGGATATCTATGTTGTGTTCATCGAAACAGGCCCAGGTTTCTCACTGAGTGTATAAATACATTTAAAAACATATTAACTATATGTATGACTGTGTTAGAGTGTCATTTTGTGTCATTTTGGTTGGTGGTGTGCCCCAGGATTTGGTAAATGTAAAAAGTGTGCCGCGGCTCAAAAAAGGTTGGGAAACACTGCTCTAAGGCGAGGGTTCTTGATGGAAAAATCTTGGTGGGCAGTAAGGAATACAAATAAACAGAAGGGGGAATGCTGTTGAACAGCTAAATCCAAACATGTAAGACAATTGAACATGTAAGACAAATACGAACATGTAAGACAATCCGTATTGTACAATTGCAAGGACGCAATACACACGAGCATATAGATTTAACCAAGGGCCACATACAAAAGTCTAGGTGTGGAAAGTACATACACACAAACGATAGATGTAACAGTCATCGGATGAAAGTGGCGACTCGTGGAGAGTAGAAAGGAACTACGAGTCCCAGAAGCGTCTCTGTTCTCATGCAAAGTCTCGCGGGAGCAAAAACCCGGAAGTGGGAGACTTCCCGCGAGCGGGATCCTTCCCGCGAGATGAGGGCAAACCTTGCGCCTGAGAATGGAAAGTGGGAGGAAATATTCCTTAAAGGGACTTCTTCCTTCTTCTAATGCCGAATTGGCGATTTGGCGTCCCCCAATGTAAAAAGCCTCGTTAGATAAGCATGCCAGATGGCATGTAATTCAGCCGACGGGATCACGGAGGTGTGTAGGATCTGCCCGTTTCGGTCATTGCTGACCTTTTTCAAGGCTGTGGTGTTAGTATAGAGCAGGGGTGCTCATTAGGTAGCTCGGGAGCTACTAGTAGATCTTCAGCCCTCTTCCAGGTGATCTTCGGGCCTCACCAGCCGGATGAGGCGCTCCTGCAATGCGCACGAACACCCTGCGCACATGTGCACTCCTGCTGCTGGCTTCCACTCTCGCGGTGCTTCTTTTGCCTGCGGGGCATTGCAGGAAGAAGGAAGCATGAGGCGGGGCCTCTGGAGGGCGCGTGGGAGCGCACGGCGGCAGGGGCAGGTAGTTCTTTTGGACTTGGTTGCTTTAAGAGTAGCTCGCATGCTGAAAAAGTGTGAGCACCCCTGGTATAGAGGCATATGTAGCAACGTCGTCATCCATTCATTTCAGTAATCACCGGTATAAATAACAAATGCAGTAATCCACTGTATTCACGAGATGGCGGGATGACCTTGGCTTAGACTTTTGTATGCGGCCCTTGGTTAATCTATATGCTTGTGTGTATTGCGTCCGTGCAATTGTACAATACTGATTGTCTTACATGTTCGCCCATAGGGCTTGTTTTCGGGCACACCTCTTGTGTCTAACCTAAAAAGATATTTGATATTATTATCAGCATTTGTGATATTGTATTGCGACACTTTGCTTCTTGTTAGTTTGTATTGGGCAGTAAGGAATGCCAAAATAGCCCCCCTAAGTCCCAATAGTAGGTTCTCACCAAGATCCGGAAGCGTGCGCACCGAGAGAGAGATCTATCCCAGCTGAGAAAGGATGACAGCAGCAATCATTCGCCATGCTGACATGTTTTATTTCAATTTTTTCAGTATTTTTATACATTTTCAGAACAGTCAGTTTAAAACCTCCCGCCCGCCTGCCTCAATTGGCTGTGGATCTGAGCCAATGGGAAGAGAGAGGGGGAAATGAATGGAACAATGAGGTCAGGGTTTTTGAGGATTAGATGTGTTAATGAAGTTTGATTGACAAGAGAAGACCTCCTGGAGTCCTCAATCTTGTCACCTATTGTTTTATTTTTGGAGTAAATGTTTTTCCTGATAGTTCCAGTAGTGTCCAGACTTTGTCATTTCCTGCAGGTATTTACAGATCTTGATCTGTAGGGTGAGTCTTTTCAGTGTCATGGCGGGTGATCAAAAGATATTGAGGCCATGTCTGAGTTTCCGAGGCTCACAGGGATGGCCCTTTTTGATAAAGAATACAAGTCTGCCAGGTGATCCACAACCTTCCGATTAGGTGACTCAGAATTCAGAGCTTGTGGAACTTTGTGATTTTCAATCATCTTTGTGCCCCTGGGATAGAACAGGAAAAGGAGCTGATCACCACCTATTGTTCATGCAAATGGTCTTTTGGAATCTCAGGTTTGAGTCATGCAGTTTTGGTCAGCTTGGCTATCTTTCAAAAAATACATATCATGAGGAGAGGAGCATGCAGGAAAAATACAAGGAGGTTTTGGGTAAAAGGGATATCATTCCTAACTTTGTTCATCATTTTATTTGTCCATTTTTATCCAGTTACTTCATAGAAAGAGTCCAGGAGAATATTGGGAAAAAGTCCAGGCTTTTTAGTAGGGGCGGGGGAAAGGGGGCTTCAGTGGATTCAATTCATGTAGGCAGAAGCCTTGAGATAAAGTCCAGGGAGGGAAAATTCATAAGCCCATAAGTATGAAAGTTCATAGGTTTTTCCTTTTATTGGGCAGCAAAACAGTGGGAGAGAGTCCTTGGTTCTAGCGTATGGAAGGTCTTTGGTACTTATTTATTTATTTATTTAAAAAAAATTCATCTTTATTAGAGGTTTCACAATATAAAAAGTAGATAGAATTACACAAATAAACAACATGTAAGCGTTCCCCAGTGGTGCTTCCTACCGGGGACGTAAAGAAAATTGAAAGTCCATATAAGAAAAGAATAGAAAGAGTGATAGAGTTAAAAAAGGTCGTGTAAAGAAAACTGTGTGCTGGACAAATGAAGGTTTGGCGCTTGTCTTTTTCCTTGCTTCTCGACTTTAGCGGTCAGTTTCTCCTTCCTTGTCTCTGAAAGTTTTATGATCTTTGCCGGTGCTGCGTTCTATATATGAGAGAGCATATTTTATCCCTACTAGTCATTTATTGCAGAGGATAAATCAAAATTATCTATCTTTACTTGCTTCCTACCTAGATATTCTTTTTTTGTTCCATCTGCCCTTCCTACTTTTCTCTATTCTACCCGCCCTTTACCCTAAGTTCTATATTCTTTTCCTTTTTGAAATATTCTATTAGTCTCGACCAATCCCATTTGTTATTTCTATTTTCTTTTTTTTCATTTCTATCTTCTCTTAGTACCTCGGTCAAGGCTTCCATCTGGACTACATCTACTACCTTGAGAAGCCATTCCTCTACTGTGGGTTCTTCTTGGGACTTCCAGTACTTAGCATATACCATCCTGGCGGCCGTGATGGTCAGGTTCAGGATATTTTTATCCTTGCCGTCCCACCCAGGGTCTACTATTCCCAATAATAACACTTCAGGTGTTCTTGGCAAGTCCTTCTTCAGTAATTTTTGTAGTTCGAGGTGGACCTTCTTCCAGAATCTGTCCGCCTTGGGGCAGAGCCACCACAGATGAAAATACGTGCCAGCATTTTTTGCTTTGCAATTCCAGCAATCTGGGCTGGAATTTCTATAGATTTTAGCTAATTTATTTGGGGTCAGGTACCACCTGTATATCGTTTTCATCCAGTTTTCTTTATAACTGTGGCAGCAGGATATATTGACCTGGTTTTTCCAGATATGCCTCAAGTATCCTCTTTTATCTTAAAGCCCAAATTTCTCGTCCATTGTTTTTATAGTTCTCCTCCCCTTGTTCTCCGTATGTCGTTTTAATAATACCTTATAGAGTCTTCCTACTTTTTTCTGTTTATCGTCAAATATTATCTCTTCTATCTCATTTTTTTCCTCTACGAAACCTTTCTTTTCATCTTCTTTAAACTTTTCTCTAAGTTGTAGATAGGAGAACCAGTCTAATTCCCTCTCTCCATTGATTTGCGACTTATCTTTCAGGACGTAATTGTTCCCATTCCATTTTAGAGTCTCATTGTATGTCATCCATTCCCTGCTATCCAGCTGCCGCAGTCTAAATGCCTCTGATGGTGAGATCCACATAGGGGTTTTCGATCCAAAATTTATTTTATATTTAATCCATGTCTTAAGGAGAGTCTTTCTAACACAATGATTATTAAAATTGGCATCTGCCTTTAATTTATTATATTGTAGGTATCCATGATACCCAAATTTAAGGTCAAAACCTTCTAGAACTAATAGTCTGTCATTCTTAAGCCTGCACCACTCCCCAATCCAGTTTAGGCAATTGGCCTCGAAATATATCTTTAAATTTGGAAGGGCTATTCCTCCTCTCTCTTTTGTTTGTTGTAACAATTTCCACTTCACCCTTGATTTTTTCCCTCCCCATACAAATTTAGATAGATTCCTGTCCCATAAATTAAAATGTATGTCTTTCTTAATAATGGGGAGTGTTGCAAATAAGAAGTTTATTCTGGGTAGCACCATCATTTTCACTGATGCCACTCTTCCCAAGAAAGACAGGTTTAATTTAGACCAGCTGTTTAAATCTCTTTTTATCTCCTCCCATTTTTTCTCATAATTATTTTTGTAAAGTTTTGAATTCTTTGGAGTCAGGGTCACCCCTAGGTACTTTACCTTATTTGTTATTTTCATGCCAGTCCTTCTTTCCAGATCTTGTTTAGTGCCTTCCGTCATATTTTTAACTAGAATTTGCGTTTTCTCCTTATTTACCTTAAATCCGGCTACTGCCCCAAACTCTTCTATTTTGCCTATCCACTGCATGATGTGATCTTTTGGGTTTTCTACAATTAGTGCGAGATCGTCTGCGAATGCGAGTACTTTTATTTGGTTCTTCTTTATCTTTGCTCCTTTGAGATTGACATCTTTTCTTATCTCCTCCAGTAGGGTTTCTAATATGAAAATAAAGAGTAAGGGGGATAGGGGGCAGCCCTGTCGTACCCCTTTTTGAATATTTATTTTTTTAGATTTTCTCTGATTAACTATCAGCTTGCCTGCTTGCTCTGAGTAAATTGCCTGTATCAGGTTCGTGAAGGCGAAACCAACATCTATTTCCTTTAACAGCCCTTTTAAGTAATCCCAATTAATTTTATCAAACGCTTTTTCAGCGTCTACAAAGATCATCGCAATCTCCCTGTCAATATTTTTATCATAATATTCAATCAAATCTATTATAGTTCGTACATTTGTAGAAAGTTGTCTTTTGGGGAGAAACCCGTTTTGATCTTCTTTTACCCATTTATTTAGGAATATTTTGAACCTTTCTGCTATTATGTGGGTAAAAATTTTATAATCTGCATTCAACAGGGAGATTGGTCTGAAATTTGCGGGATTCGTTAGGTCTTTCCCTTCTTTGCCGATCAGGACGATATTAGATTCCCTCCACGAATCTGGCACGGTGCCCTCCTCAAGAATCTTATTAAATAATTTTTCCATTATGTTTTGTAGTTCCTCCTGAAACTTCTTGTAATATTCAGCCGGGAAGCCGTCTGGTCCAGCCGCTTTTCCCCCCTTTAAAGCCTTTATTGCTTCTCCTATCTCTTCTTTTGTTATCCTCCTGTTAAGTTCCTCCCTTTCCTTCTCTGAGATCTTGTCTATTTTCTTCTCGCATATATATTTGACTACGTCCTCAACATCTATTTTATCTTTTCCGTACAGGTTTGAGAAGAAGGACTCCATAATTTCTCTAATGTCCTCCTCTTTATTATATTCTCTCTGCTCTACTTTCAGTTTCTCGATAAAGTTCCTTTTCCTCTTCGCCTTTAACTGCCAGGCCAGTAGCTTGCCTGGTTTGTTAGCCGATTCGAAATATTTTTGTCTTAAGAATCTTAGATTTATCTCTATTTTTCTTAATTCTATTGTTTCCAGCTGTTTCTTCCATAATTCCAATTCATTTTTTAATCTTTTACTTCCTGGCCGGGCTTTCAGATCTTTCTCTACTTTTTCTATTTTTCCCATAATTTCCTGTGTCTCTTTAATTCTCTTTTTCCCCCAGAATGATTGTTGTCTCATGAGCAGTCCCCTCATGTACGCTTTCCCTGTATCCCAGATTAAATTTATGTTCTCATTTTCCCTACTGTTTATTTCAAAGAATTCTGTCATACTCTCTCTCATAGCCTCCAATGCTTTCTCATCTCTAGCAATTTCAATTGGATACTTCCAACAAAACTCTAACCTTCGCATATTACACTCCATCAGCATCATGCAGTGGTCAGACACATATCTAGGCAATATTTTAACCTTTTGGATTCTGGGTGCTAGGCCTTTGGAGGTCCAAATCGCGTCTATTCTGGACCAGGAATTATGACGGTCTGAAAAAAAGGTAATGTCCCTTTCCCCGGGGTGTACCTCTCTCCAAACATCTTTAATATCTAGTTTCTCCGTAAGACTGAAAAAACTCTTTGGTAATTTCCCATTTCTTCCCTTTTTCCCCAATTTTGCTGGATTTTTATCTAATTTTGGATCGGTTACCCCATTGAAGTCTCCTAGGACTATGATGTTATCATATTCAAAATCTTCCAATAGTCTCTCAAGGTTACTGAAGAAGGCTTGCTTTGCATCATTTGGTGCATACAGGTTGCAGACCAAAATATTTTCATTTTCCACCTTTATCTGGATCCCTATATACCTCCCTTCTTTATCTTCGAAAAATTTTTTAGGGCTCAACGCCGCATTCGCATAAATGGCCACCCCCCCCTTTTTTTTTTCTCTAGTGAGGCCGCAAAGACTTCCCCTATATCATCCCTTTTTAAGTAATGTTCTTCGGATTTCTTTATATGCGTCTCTTGGATCGCCATTACATTTGCTTTCTTTTTCTTTAGCATATTAAACACTCTTTTCCTTTTAGCTCCATTATTTAGACCATTCACATTCCAGGATACACATCTGAGGGGCATAGTGCCTTCTCTTCTTTGTTAACCCCTTTTTTCCCCTTTTTACTTAGTTCTTTCTTTCTGGGCTTTCTGGGGTATCAGGGGCGTCTGGGTTGTCGGGGGTGTCCTCCTCGTCATCTTCTTTCTCGGGGGTTGGGTCTTCTCCTCCTTCTTCCTTGTTCTCGTCTTCTTCATCGTCCTCTTTTTCTTCGATATCTTCTTTATCCCGCAGCAAATTTTCCATTGGGTGGTATTTGGGTGAGAGTCTTTGATTTGGCACTTCTGATCTGTGTGTATCTTTTTTTTGGTTGTCTCTTAGATCTTCCTCATATCTCCTTAAAAAGTCTTTAGCTCTTTCTATAGTCGTCAGCCAATGTTTCTTTCCTTTAAAGGTCGCCATCACCCCTTCCATTTTTTCCCACCGGAACCTTACATTATTTGCCTTCAGAATATCTGTCAAGAAGAAATATTTTTTCCTCCTGTCGAGGATCTCCGAGGGTAACTCTTTCAGAATGATAATTCTTTTGTCCATGTATGCCCCTTTGGATTTCTCCTGCCATTTTAATATGTCATCTCTTATACTCTTTCTCGTGAAATTCACGATCACGTCTCTGGGCGTATTGTTTTTCCTTGCAAAAGCAGAGTTTATCCTGTATACTCTGTCAATCTTGTTTGCCATGACTGCTTCAGGTTTGTTTAAGATTTTAGCTGTTATTCCTGTGATCAATTCTTTAATATTTTGGTTCTCTTCCTCTATCAGCCCCCGAAAACGAAGTTGATACTCCTTTTGAGAGTAATCCATCTGTAGATGTTTATTTTCCCAGTCATGGTTTTTCATTTCCAGATCTTTAATTCTATCATCATTTCTTTTTTGTTTCTCCTTAAGCTCTTTGTTTTCTTTCTTGAGATCTTTTATTTCGTCTGCCATATCTCTCATTCTCTGATTTGTCTCCTGGAGTTCTTTCTTTGTGTCTTTTATGTCTTTTTTTAGATCTGCTTTCATTTCTTTTAAATCTTCCCTCAGTTCTTCTTTGTTTCTTTCTCTTTCTTCTTCCCCCCTCTTCAGGAATCTTCTGATTTCTTGAAATTCGGCTAACATTTCTTTCATTCCAAATTCCCCTGCCCCTGACCCTCTTCTCTTCTCTTCCATTTTCTTGTCTTTCTCTCCCTTCCCTCTAGTCGCCATCAGTGTCAGAGAAGTAAAGTCTTCCTTGCTTGTTCTTTTCATTTATTTTCCCTCAGTTCGATTCTTGTTCTGGGTCTGAGAATCTTGTATTCTCAGCACCCTCTCGTTGCGTGGTTATTTGTTCTTAGCTCTCCCTTAGTGTTCTTTATTTGACTCACTATCACTTTCCTTCTTTCCGCTAAATTTTATCTATCCTCTCCTTCTCCTTGGGGGCACCTGCTCACATTAAGTTCTTTCCTTCTTTTGGGAGCTCCTGACAAGTTGTCTATAAATTTTTTATAATCTTCTGTGGTTCTGGGGCTTCTTTATGTCTCTCCCTGGGCGCTATCTGTGTCTGAATCCTAGTTTCCGCTTTCTGGGGCTCTGGGGCTCTGGGCTGTGTCACTCTCATCTTTCTCAGGCTCTTCTAGCTCTGTGAATCCCTTTCTGCCGTCACTTCCTGTTGCCCGTCACTTCCTGTTGCCCGCCCTTCTTCTTCAGCTTTGTTTACTTTGAAACAACAGCTTATCAGCTTATCCGATCTTCAGTTCGCCGCCATTAAGGGAGACCTTCCTTCCTCCTTTTTGCCTCCGTTCTCCTACTTTATCGCGTCGCCCCTCACACCGTTAGCGTCTCCTCCTCCAAGCCTTCTCTTCGTCACCGAGCTCCCGCGCCCTCCTCCTCCTTCCTCCGTTGCTGGTCCCCCCTCCTCCTTCACAGCTGGGCTCTCTCTCCTTACCGGGTCTCCTCCAAGCGGTGAGTGTTTATTTTCCTTTCCTGCCGCTCCGTCTTTCCTTTTTTCCCTTTTGCCTTCCCTTCCAGTGTGCGAGTGTGAGTGCGAGAGCCTGACCGGCGGGTGTGGTGATCCAGGGCAAGCCGGATCTAGCCCGGAGGTTACCTCTCCGGTCCTCTTCTGCTCCTTATCAGCTTCCTCGGAGTCCTTGAGGGGCTCCAATTCTACTGACAGGGCTATTTCCTGGACCTTGAGCCTCAAGCCTTTCCTCTCAGGCTTGGGTGGGTGCAACAGATGCCCCTGTAACCTCTCTTTGGGCCTCACTTTGGGAGAGAGGTCTCACCAAGTGCAGCCACCCGCCATTGGCCAAACCGGAAGTCCCCGGTACTTATTTATTTATTTATTTATTAGACTTGTACACCGCCACTCCCAAAGGCTCGGGGCGGTTTACAACATGAAAGATAAAACACAATGCATAAAAGACAATAAAAGAATAACATCCAATGAAACACAATAGGACATAGCAGATTTTTCACAGGCAATCAAAAGCCTGTCTAAATAGAAATGTCTTGCATGCCCTGCGAAATGCATTCAAATCACGGAGAGCACGGGTCTCTGGGGGCAGTGTATTCCACAAGGTTGGAGCAATGATGATAAAAGCTCGCCGCCTAGTTCGTGAACTATAGATCCATGGGATGATCATGAAGCAAAACTGAGTTCAGAAAAGTGGGGGGAGAGTCTTTGATGCACTGGATTTGGGAAAAGTTCGTGAAAATGAGTCCTTGGAGGTAGAAGTGAACTACAGATCCCGAGCTGTCCTGGGACAGGCATGGCCATCTTGCCTTTGTGGGGTTCCTTGGGATTAGCGCAAGGTGACACCCCCCCCCCCCAGGGCGCAAGACTTTGGGATGTTTAGATCACAAGGGCGTTTTTGACTATCTTTCACAGAATGCTGGGAAAGGGAGGGGTCACCTCGATATCAGTATGACTGAGCACTATTATAAACTAACACTTCCCTGCTTCAGTGTGATGAAGTGGCTAGGACAAACACACTACACGAAAACATCATCCCTCCATGATCCCTTGTGGGCCATGAGTCTGGTTGCCTTTCAGAAGTAGAGTCTTGGTGGTGGGTCCATAAGTGACTGTGGGGACCTATTCTGGATCCACATGGTCTTCCTTTCACAATGAGGTCATAGGTTTCCAGATGGAAGGCTGTCCCTGCAAGGGTTTCCTTGAGGTGCCTCCCTTTCACCTTCAATCCGCGTCTCTCCGAAATCCATAGCTCTGTTGGTAACAATAGACCTCTAGAATGCTCGAGGGCCAGGCCGTCCCAGTTCTCTTCCAGTGTTTATGCCACAGTCTTTAAGGTTTGCTTTAAGCCCATCTTTCAGTCTCTTTTGCTGTCCACTGATATTCCGTTTTCCATTCTTGAGCTGAAAGTAAAGTAACTGCTTTGGGAGAGAGCGACCAAGCGTTTGGTCAACGAGGCATTCGATCTATTTTCTGGAGTCAACACTGATGAAGTCATTCCAGAAGTTGAGAGTGACGTTTTAGAATGGATGATCCATGTTCCATGCAACAGGAGTTGGAAGAACAATAGCTTCATAAACAAGCATCTTGATCTCCCTGTGATTGTCCTGATCCTCACAGAGCTTAAAAGGTGTTGCATCCTGCCATCACTAACTTACACATACTAAACACACAAATACAGAAACGATTCTATGAACCGCACATCTGTTGTCTGTTGATTTAGACTCCTTATTATCCTATTCCCCATATAGCCACGCTTTATTTATTTATTACAGTATTTATATTCCGCCCTTCTCACCCTACAGGGGACTCAAGGCAGATCACAATGCACGTATACATGGCAAACTTTCAATGCCATAGACACACAACACATATAGACAAACCCAGAGGCAATTTAATATTCCAGCTTCATGTTCGATTTCCGGCCACTGGGGGAGCTGTCGCTTC
The DNA here is from genome assembly GCA_030556195.1 of Anolis apletophallus. NCBI lineage: Eukaryota > Metazoa > Chordata > Lepidosauria > Squamata > Anolidae > Anolis > Anolis apletophallus. The sequence goes on along the minus strand of JARBWK010000007.1, from coordinate 151,704,722 downwards.
ACCGTCCACCTGAGACATCGATACCTTGATGGAGTACTTCCTCATGCTATTGCCTGCTGATGGAGATTTTAATGTCATCACAAATTAGTCAAATTAGCCTCCCTCCGTAATTGTCTTTGGCCTGCAAAGGTCGTCAGCAAGCTAGACAAATGGTCATGAGTTTACTCTGACCTGGGCTGGCTTAATGCAGCTGACTCCTAGGCAGCTGTTACAACAACAACAAGCTAGGAATACAAGCAAGGAGTACAATACTCATTAATCATTTACCAATGAAGTATATTGCTCCTCAAATGAGGCACTTGTAAATTCCACAAGAGGTAAATGATGTGCTCTCAAGTACTCAATCACGCTGAGCGGCAAAAGAACAATAAGAGTTCAGCACATTTAGTCCTCAAAGAGTGCACACGGCCAACATAGGAGATTTTCTTACCCACTCTTATCACTCTTTGAGGACTAAACAAAGTAATCTTAGTGCTGGCACACATAGGTGTGGGAATTGTTCAGTGTGCGACTTAGTTTCCCCTTTAAAGGTGATATATGTATCACACAAACTTAAATCCTTTAAACCTAAACATTTTTTTCACCTGTGGAACTAAGGAATGCACATATTTATTAATATGCTCCTGCCCTAAACATTATGTGGGCCAGACTAAATGCCCTCTAAAGGTGAGAATAGGGGAGCACCATTCACGCATGTCCACAGGCAACGAAGTCTCCAGCCTTTACAAACATTTCAAACATTTCCACAACTCTACTCCGGATTTCAAATTCATGGGCTTAGAAAAAGTCTCCATTAAGCCACATGGATGCCTTCACGATGCTCTGCTAAGATGTGAACTTAAATGGATCACAACTCTGGCCAGTGAGTACCCTCTAGGGTTAAATGAATCTCTAAGTATCCACAGTATCTTGGTTTAACTAACACACTACAGATGCATACCAATTAAAGTGATGAATAGGCTATATAATGAGATTACATTTGGGTAATCACCGTATTCATGGTCAATACGATTTGTGAAACCCTTTGTTGAAATACTGATGGTAAGTTGCTATTGGGCTCTCTCCTTCCCTATTATTCTACTCATGTTTTTTGCTGGTTTACTGACTTGTATTATATTTTATTACACAGAATGTTTATATGGAATGTATTAGAGAAGCTCTATTTTCTCCTGGAAGTTGCCGCCCTGATGAAGTGCCTTACGAAACGGGTCTGGATCCATTTATCCCCTTCCCGTAGGCGGTTCTCAACTGTCTCTTTGTTATCTCTCATCCCCGATACCCACGGTCGGATGCCCACCCAACACTTTATGGATTGCTCAGCCTCTTTTGCCAGCACTCGGCGTGATTGAGTACTTGAGAGCACATTATTTACCTCTTGTGGAATTTACAAGTGCCTCATTTGAGGGGCGTTTGATTGCTGCAACCATCCCTCCCTATACGGAACTGAACCATGCCACCAATTGCGGTGGCTTATCCGGGACTCGCGTGGACTGCTTATTGCGGACTTTCCTAAGCATGCCCAGGAGCAGCGTGAGTACTAACTCTGTTGGTGTTGAGCGCTTAATGTGCTGAACTCTTATTGTTCTTTTGCCGCTCAGTGTGATTGAGTACTTGAGAGCACATTATTTACCTCTTGTGGAATTTACAAGTGCCTCATTTGAGGAGCGTTTGATTGCTGCAACCTTCCCTCCCTATACGCAACTGAACCATCCCACCGATTGCGGTGGCTTATCCGGTACTTACATGGACAGCTTATTGCGGAATTTTCTAAACACGCCTGGTAGCAGCGTGAGTACTAACTCTGTTTGTGTTGAATGCTTAATGTGCTGAACTCTTAATGTGCTGTAGTCTATATGTGTTGAACTCTCTTTGTGCTGAACTCTTTATGTGTTGAACTCCTTAGGTTTTGGATATCGGTGGATTAAACTGCACCTCTTCACTTTAGAGGTTTGCGATATTTACATAGATATACTTCATTGGTAAATGATTAATGAGTATTGTACTCCTCGCTTGTATTCTTAGCTTGTTGTTGTTGTAGATACGGAACATAGAGTAGATCTATTGTACTTGTTTCCTAGACAGCTGTGCCACGACCCGTGTCCTTCTGCTTCTAATGACAGTCTTCTAATTCATAAATCCAACAAATGAAATTTGTTTCCATCATTGCTGAGAAAAAGTGATAAACAAGTCCTACTCTTTCTCAGATTTGGTCAAAGATTTCTCCTGATCAGCATCATCCGTTTGTCCATCTCAGCTCCTTCGTGGATCTTCATCAGCCATTCATTCTCCTTGCACTGGGATAATGGGTTCCTTCCATCTCTGCGCGTAGACGATTCTCGCTGCAGTTAAGTTAATATTGTAGTAACCTTCCATGTTTCCTTTCTAGTTGATCGTCCAGCTTTACCAACAGATAGAACTCTGGTTTCATCTAGATTTTGGCCTTCACAATCTCATCCAGCGTCACATGGTGTCCGAGTCCAATATTTCTGGGCTTTCCCGTAGGCAGTTTGAACCCCTGTGGCAACCGTGTTATTCAAAGATAACACTCCGCCCGCAACCATCAGTAAAGAGCCTAGGGGTCCGGCTGGACTCCCAGCTGTCTATGGAGGCGCAGATTGCCTGCGCCTGCAAGACAGCGTTTTACCACCTGCGACAGGCAAAACGTCTGGCTCCTTACCTCTCCCGCTGCGAGCTGCCCACGGTGATCCAAGCCACGGTCATCTCGAGGCTCGACTACTGTAATGCGCTGTATATTGGCCTACCCTTGTCGGCGATCTGGAAACTCAAGCTGGTGCAGAACGCAGCAGCACGCTTGCTCTCAGGAGCCTCAAGATCTACTCACGTGACTCCACTCTTGCGCGAGCTGCACTGGCTCCCAATTGAATTCCGGGTCACCTTCAATGTGTTAGTTCTGACTTTCAAGGCCTTATATGGTTTGGGGCCAGTGTACCTGAGGGAGCGGCTTACCCCTTATGTGCCCAGGAGATCACTGTGCTCAGAGGGGCTCAACTTACTGGAGGTGCCTGGCATTAAGGTCTACAGGCTCTCTAGTACGCGGCAGAGGGCATTTGCTGTGGCCGCACCAACCTTGTGGAACACCCTCCCTGAGGAGATACGAGTCATCCGGGACTTGTTGCCATTCCGTAGGGCCGTTAAGACCTGGCTATTTAGCCAGGCATTTGGCCCATAACCAATGCCCGTTATCACCAGCGCTCTGTTACGTCGCCGCCATCACATTCCTGCTGCTTTATTGCAGTTTATTGCTGGGAATGGGATTTTAACTGGGGGTTTTAAACTGGTTTTATTGTGTTTTGTGTGTTTTATTTGCTATTTTGATTCTGTAAACCGCTCTGGGCTCCAGAGAGAGCGGTATATTAAGTTGAACTAATAAATAAATAAATAAATAAAGATGTGCTTCTGTGGATTATTCACTTTCTCAAATAGACGGAGCAAGAAATTAATACCATAGGTTATTTAAGGAGTTACGTAAGAGTAAGTGCCCTCTTTGCTTGCTTAATAAGGTAGGCTCTCACCACAATGGCCCGTGAAATAAAAATAATATCCTTAAAATTTTATTATTTATTTATTTATTTAAAACTTTTCTACCCCGGCCTTCTCACCTCAGGCCGGCAAACAGCAAGTATTCAATGCTAACATTTAAAATCTAAAAACATCATAAATTTACAATAAAATTTACAATAAAATACAATACAATGAATACATTTTAAAAGCCTTTCGCCAAAGTAAAATCGAGTCCAACTCAATCCAAAATTGAGTCCAACTCAATCCATATATTTGGTCCGTATCAAGTGGTTGGCGACTTTAGTCGCTTCGCAATCTCCTCCATTCTGCGAAGGCCTCATTGCACAGCCACGTTTTCACCTGCTTCCTAAAAGTCAGGAGGGAGGGGGCGGATCTAATTTCATTTGGGAGGAAATTCCACAGCCAGGGGCCCACCACAGAAAAGGCCCTGTCCCTCGTCCCCACCAGACGCGCCTACGAAGGTGGCGGGACTGAGAGCAGGGCCCCTTCAGACGATCTTAGCACTCTTGACGGTTCATAGGGGAGAATACGTTTGGACTACATGACTTTTTGAAGCTTTATGGTCTAAGCCCGTGTTTCCCAACCAGTGTGCCGGGGCACACTAGTGTGCCGTGAGCAATCATCAGGTGTGCTGTGGGAAATTGGAACCTCCAGGAGGGGAGGGGGGAGAGTCTAGTGTGTTGAAGTATAAAAACCCTAAGAAACCTACCTTGATAAAGGCCCCCTCCCCACCCGTTGTCTACTTGGTCTCTCCCTCTCCATGCATTGGGAAGACCTGCCTCCCTTTCCCCAAGTAGAGACCTCCTCTTGCCTCCTGGGGGTTCTGTGTGGGACGTTTGGCCCAGTTCTATCATTGGTGGGGTTCAGAATGCTCTTTGATTGTAAGGGAACTATAAATCCCAGCAACTACAACTCCCAAATGTCAAGGTCTATTTCCCCTGAACTCCACCTGCATTCATATTTGGGCATATTGAGTATTCATGCCAAGTTTGGTCCTGATCCAACATTGTTTGAGTCCACAGTTCTCGCTGGATATAGGTGAACTACAACTCCAAAACTCAAGGTCAATGCCCACCAAACTCTTATAGTATTTTCTCTTGGTTATGGGAGTTCTGTGTGGGAAGTTTGTGTCTTTCTGCCATTCCTGCCAGGATATCTATGTTGAGTTCATCAAAACAGGCCCAGGTTTCACACTGAGTGAATAAATACATTTAAATACATATTAACTATATGTATGACTGTGTTAGAGTGTCATCTTGTGTCATTTTGGTTGGTGGCGTGCCCCAGGATTTTGTAAATGTAAAAAGTGTGCCGCGGCTCAAAAAAGGCTGGGAAACACTGGCCTAAGCTATAAAAGGATCTTGTAGCATTTGAGACTGAGAGGAAGACATTAGTATCGGAAGCTTTTAAAAATGGAGGCTGCGTCTCCACTTACCAAAATAATGTTAGGCTCCAATTGCTCTCTTTTGATTGGCAGGGCTTTGCAGAGTGTCGTGTTCTTTACCTTCATTGATTTTCTTTTTAATGGCTATGCTTTTAAATTTATCGATAGCTTAATGATGTATTTTAGCTTTTGTGTGGCGTAGGTATTTTAGCCATACCTGATTTAAATCCTGTGGGCGGTCTTGAGTTCCAGCTGGGGAAAAGGCTGCGAGATCAATAAGCATGACCACAACAACCACATCCTCTTCTTCGGGGAAGCGTTTCCCCTTTTTAAAATTTTCTTGCTTGTCTAGTTGCGTTTGAGCGTCTTGTTTGAAGAAGGAAGTAAGGTGATTGACCCAGCCTCGCTGGCATTAGGAAATGCCTTGTTTTTTTTTAAAAAAAAGAATGCCCCTCAGGCCATGTAATCCTCCGTCCAAGATGGCCAGTAGGTGCACGAACAGGTGCGTTTTTCATAGGGGTGTAAAGTCCAAGGAATGGGAGCAATCTGTGGTCCGAGCAGCCAATGATTCCTGGCCAGTATGTTTGCTTTGATAGACAAAATCATGCTAGAATCCCAACACAGCATCAACCCAAAGGAGGATTGGGGGGGGGGGCAGGCCTGGATTATGGGATTGTGGCACCCTAGGCCACACTGTTGAAGTGCCGCCCCCGCTCCAGGGGGCGGGGCCGCTCGCGGGGCTGACTGAGGAAGAGGGGCGGGCCCGGCGCGAGCAACGAGGAGGGGGCGCTGCAGCGGCGGGACTTCCCTCCGCCTCCTCTCTCTCTCTCTCACGTCAGGAGGGGGCGGAGGGAAGTCCTAGGCCCCCTCCTCACTGCTCGCGCTGGGCCCGCCCCTCTTCCTTCAGTCAGTGAAGAAAGAGGGGCGGGCCTGGCGCGAGCAGCGAGGAGGGGACGGCGCCGCGGTGGGACTTCCCTCCGCCTCCTCCCTCTCTCTCACATCAAGAGGGGGCGGGCCCAGCGCGAGCAGCAGGGAGGGGGCCGCGCACATGCACACTTTTCCCCGAATTTTTGGATTATTTTTGGGAATTTTTTAATATTTTTTTTGGAATTTTTTTTCTTTGGGGGGGGGGGTTGGATCTGCTCCCCCCCCCCAAGGTGCCACCCAAGGCCATGGCCTAGGGTGGCCTCATGGGTAATCTGGGCCTGGGGGGGGCATCCCCCCCGAACCGCTTTGGCATCAAACGAGATATTGCAAGAAAGGAGGTGCCCGCCGGACATTAGGAAGAGCATCCTGGTGGTGTAAACCAATGCTGTTTGTGTTCTGTTTTAGAGAAGAGGGGAAGCTGAATAATCTGGAATACCTGAGATGTATAATCAAAAGACATCGGATCCAGTCCTTCCTGGAGGGACGGTCCCAGAAAGTGTTATTGGGTGACACCTGTTCGACTCCACAACCATTGTCTTGTGGAGCCCCTCAGGGACCTCTGTCTTGTCTGGATTCAACTTCAGTTTGTTAGCCTGCGTCCATTCCGACACAGCGGCCAAGCCACCGGTTCAAGGTCTGAACAGATTCCTTAGTAATGGGTGGGAAGGAGTGATTTGGACCCCGTACCAGGCCCGGACTACTCATAGGGCCAACCTAGGCCATGGCCTAGGGGCGCAAGCCGAGGGGGGCACAGATCGCAGACCAAAAATATGAAATAAAAATGTTATGAAATATTTAAAAATCATGCCGCGATTGGCTCCTGCCGCCAGGTACCCAAAAGGAGGCGGAGCCAAGGCTGGGCTCCGCGGAGGCAGCGCTCGTGCTCGCCGCATCAGCCTCAGCCCATCCATCTACACTGCTGCTTCTCAGCCAGTGCTTCTGCGCCTGAGGGGAGGGGGCGCCTGGCCTGGCCTGGCCTGGCTCGGAGCGGCTTCCTTCGCAGTCTGCTGAGGGAAGAGGAGACTGCGGGAAAGAAGGGCAGTGTGCGGGGTGGAGGCCCAGAGGGGAGCCTGAGGCAGAGGAAGGCCCCGACTCTCTGCAGCCACTGGGCCATGAGCCGCACATGGGGCCGCCTCTGAAGCCGCTGCCCCGGACAAAGAGCATGCTCTGGACCCAGCCCGGCTTTCCCCTTCCCTTTGGGCCTCGGCTCTGCGGCATTCGCTCGCCTTCCTCTGCCTCCTTCCCGAGGGGTAACGAACTCGCTCCCCGCCACACAAAGGGACCCGTTCCCCTCTCTTCAGTGACAGCGCGCACACACCTTTCCCCTCAGCCCCATTGGCACAGGACGGGAAGGATGCGGTGGTGCGAGACGGAGGGGGGGGAGAGAGGGGGGTGCGGTAGAGGTTGGCTTAAAGGGGACGTAATTCCAAAGCGTGTCCTAGGGCGCAAAGAGCTGTTAATCCGGGCCTGCCTCATACTCTGAAACTCCAGATGATCTCCCCCAGCGGCTTCATGTAGATGTTAAACAACATCGGGGACAATACTGAACCCTGAGGAACTCCACACGACAACGGTTGTGGGGTCGAACAGGTGTCACCCAGTAAGACCGACCCTCCAGGAAGGACTGGAGCCACTGCAGAGCAGTACCTCCAAGGCCCATTCCTCACTGCGAGGCGTCCCAGAAGGATACTGTGGTCAACAGTATCGAAGGCCACTGAGAGGTCCAGCAGAACCAACAGGGACACACTCCCCCTGTCTAGCTCCCGGCGTAGATCATCTACTAAGGCAACCAAGGCTGTCTTGGTACCATGCCCCGGCCTAAAGCCAGACTGTGCCGGATCCAGGTAATCGGTGTCTACCAGAAACCCCTGGAGTTGCGAGGCCACCACACGTTCCATTACTTTGCCCAAGTAGGGGAGGTTGGAAACTGGCCGATAGTTGACGAATTTAGTGGGGTCCAGGGATGTTTTTTTCAACAGTGGTTTTATAAGAGCCTGTTTTAGGCTGGCTGGAATTCTGCCCCCCTGTAAGGAGGCATTAACCACCGCCTTAACCCACCCTTATGCAAATGTCCCACGTTGTTCCAATGCAAATGACCCATGCTGCCCTTATGCAAATACGTCCATGCTGTGCCTGCTATTGTGAACTTACCTGCAGTCACTCATGTGCTTATCTCTCAGCCAAACCAGTCTGGTGGCTTCAAGAGGCTGGTTTTCCCTCATTCAGAGAGAAAAGCTGCCTGCTATCTCTCCAGCTGGCTTCCTCCTCCTCCTCCTCCTCCTCCTCCTCCTCCTCTGTTCTTGTTACTATCATATTGATTGATTGATTGCCTCTCCACCCTCCAATCACATCTGATTAACCTGAGGCACTATTTTGAAAACCACCCGAAAACCTCACTTCCTCCTTAGGGACCGCCAGGCCACCATAAAAGACAGGTGAGTTCAAAGATCATCCCTGCAAATGCTCAGGTGGTCCAATTGATCAGACCCTCAGAGGCAGCGGGGTCATGCTCCTGTCCAGCCACATTCCAATCCAGACAGGGATTCCGTCCATATCCATCGCTTGCTCAAACTTGCTCCAGATATGATCTCTGAAGTGTGCATAACACTATAGATCATGATTTTTGTTATTGGGTTATCGATGTTATTACTTCTTAATTGGTTCAAGCATTAAATCATGGGGAATGTTTACTAAACTACCAAAACTTTGTTTCTGTGGGAGGGACATCCTGCTATAGTCCCATAGGTCCTGATTTACTGCCATAGGTCCTGATTTGCAGAGGCCTTTGTTTGCAGAAGGCGCTGACGGTCTGCAGAAAGGAAGTTACTCTTCAAGGATACAAGTACATCAGGACAGAACTAGTTAGCTTGCACTCCCCTCATTTCCCAGACGCTTGAAGTATCAACCTATAGATACTTTCCAACTGAGTGTTCATGGCCAGATTATTTATTTATTTATTTATTTACGCTACTTTTATCCCGCCCATTTCAGCCCGAAGGCGACTCAGGGCAGCGTACAAATCGGCAACAACTAGATGCCATATACAAATACATACTGTACATCGGTTAAAATCAATATAATCACATAATGCATATAAAAACCATAAAAGCAATTAAAACTATGTCTTCCAATTCAATTCAATCTGTGGTTGCAACATATTTTGTATGCCATCCTTCCTCGAGGGCTGAAGATGGCTCACAGAGAATATACATACATACATACATACATACATACATACATACACTAGCTGTACCCGGCCACGCACTGCTGTGGCTTTTTCTCTTTCCTGTGTCCCAGTCTATAGCGGCTGAGGGGGAAAAGGAAAGGGCCTGAGGCTGATAGGAATGGTGGGAGTCGGAGTCCAAAACACCTGTCGGACCAAAGTTGGCCCAGGCCTGGTATAACCTGTTGTTAAAAGGATTGAATTTCCTGTTTAATTGTCCGGTACTGACTTTGAACGTAGTTGTTATAATGCAGAAACTTTTGTTTATGTGGCACAAACTACCGTATTTTCCGGCGTATAAGACGACCCCCAACTATTCCAGTTAAAATATAGAGTTTGGGCTATACTCGCCGTATAAGACGACCCCTCTTCCGGCGCACTCCAAATAAAAATTTAAAAAGCATCAGATTTGATTCCAATATGGTCATTTTCCTCCTTCTCTGCCTCTCAGATCTCGCACCTGCGCACCTGCACCGTTTCACGGTCGCCTTCAGGAGCGAGATCTGAGAGGCAGGGGAGGAGGTAAGGTAATAGGATACAAGGGCGGGCCAGACAGGTACAAGAGGTGTGTCTTTCTGGGCCTAGAGCCACTCTATCTCTTGTATCCATACTCCGGGCGGTCTGGACACCTGCCCTTCGCTTACACCTTCCCGGTGAGGCGCCCCTTCACCTCACCATCGGTACCACATTAATTCCACAAATCCTGATGAATGGATTTTCTTCTACCGTCCTTGTACAGCGTCGCCCTTAATGCTTTCATACAGTCGCTGCATGCGGCAGGGACGTGGCCAGGCCCGGATTACCCATAAGGCCACCCTTAAGCGGCTGAGGGGGAAAAGGAAGGGGCTGAGGCTGTTAGGAATGGTGGGAGTCAGAGTCCAAAACACCTGGAGGGCCGATTCAAATAGAGACGACGATCCTTCATATTTCCACAAAGAAAAAGGCTGAGGCCTAGGAGGGCTGATGCCTTGGTTGGTCACCATGGAAACCAGGGGTCCTTCTCACCCTTGGCTCGACTCCCAAGGACAAAATGGCCGCCGAGGGCCTTGCTACCTGTTAGGAGCCTCTCCTCAGGTAAGCAGATACCCAAAGGAACTGGCCTTTGCAATAATGTCTATTTATGATTGTATTTATTTAAAGTATTTCTAGATCTTAGCCAGAGAGATCTGATCTTGGCGATTTGGCTTATATGTATTTTATTTTTTTTACTCTATATGTATTTTAATCTTGTTGTCTCTAACTTTATTTCTTTCTTTCCGGCCAATATTGTGTCCACAAAGAACCGTTCGATGGAGCTGTTTCGAGTTGTCAGAGGCCTTTTACATCCCTTCCCGCTGCGAAGCATTTCCTCAGTTCTTGGCGGACAAACAGGCCCGGATTACCCATAAGGCCACCCTAGGCCATGGCCTAGGGCGGCAGGCATGGGGGTGCAGGACGGACCCCAAAATTAAAAAAAAAAATTATATATATATATGTGTATATATATATATATATATATATATATATATATATATAAAAAGTCCCATCTTTGCAGGGCCGACGCGAGTGAGGAGGAGGCGGAGGGAAGCCACGTCAGACGCCCTAAGGGCGGGACTTCCCCCTGCCTGTTTGTCGCTCGCAGGGGGCGGGGCCGCTCACGGGCATGCGCGGTAGGGCGCGAGCGGCTCGGCGCCCTCCGGCATGTTCCTGGGTGCTGCAGCGGCCCCGGGAGCTTACCTTCCTTTGCTCTTCCTTCTATGAAGAAAGGAAACCCCGGGTGGCCGCTGCAGCACCCAAGAACGTAGCAGAGGCGCCAAGCCACTCCCTACTACAGCGCATGCCCGATGTCGTCCCTGCGCGGTTCCCCCCCTAATCGGGCTGGGTGACGTCAGGCATGGCAGCGATCCTCTGCCATGACATCACTTAGCCATTCTTTTCAATAATGCGTGGATGGCGGGCACCGCCATAAGACGCCAGGCATGTGCAGTAGGGCGCGAGCAGCCGGGCACCCTCCTGCATGTTCCTGGTGCTGCAGCGGCCGCCCGGAGCTTACCTTCCTTTGCTCTTTCTTCTCCGGAAACCCCGGCGGCTGCTGCAGCACTTCCAGGAACATGGCGGAGGGCGCCAATCCGCTGCGCCAATACCGCGCATGCCTGGCATCCTTCAATATGGCGCCCATATTCCTTTGGCGGGGCTGGGTGACGCATAGGCGCTGCAGCGCCCTTCGCCATGACGTCACTTAGCCCCGCCAAAAAGGGGTGGGCGCTGCACAGGACGCCGGGCATGTGCAGTCGGGTGCGAGCGGCTCGCCCCTCCGCCATGTTCCAGGGTGCTGCAGCGGCTGCCCGGGGGTTTCCCTTCCTTCGGAGAAGGAAGAGCAAGGAAGGGAAATCCCCGGGCGGCTGCTGCAGCACCCAGGAACATGCCGGAGGGCGGCGAGCTGCTCGCGCCCTACCGTGCATGCCCGTGAGCGGCCCCGCCCCCTGCGAGCGGCCCCGCCCCCAGGGGCGGGCTTTCCACAGTGTGGCCTAGGGCGCCACAAACCCCATCCGGGCCTGCGGACAAAGTCGCTTTGATCCGTTCAGGTCTGGACACCATGTTACCAGCAGTCTCTGAGGATGGAACACGAGTACCTGCTTGTCCGGTTTTGATGGATTCATTTCTCTTTTTTAAAAAAAACCCAATTTTATTGGTTTCTTAGGGTTAAAAGAGAAAAAGAAATTGAAAAGAAATAGTAAAATTACAGAATATAGAAAACAGAATGAAACGAATAATAGACAAGATACAATATTAAAAACAGTAGTAAAGAATGGGGGTGTAGAAATACATAGTGGGTGTATATCTCGGAGAGATCGGGGTTGAGGGTTGGTTGGATCCCGCTTCACACAGCAGTTGTCATTTATATTTATCGACATCTGATTCTTCTTTTATTTTCTGTTAAAAACAGTTATTTTTCTTATATATTTTCTGATTTTTTTCTTAAATTGTACCTATAATATATTATGAAGAGAAAAGGAAAAAGGCAAAGATTAAACCTAGCTGGCTATACTATATATTCAATTCTATATTACAATTTGTTTTGCAGTAATCCCTAAGGGGAGTCCAGTCCCATTTTGAGGGTATTAGTGTCTTATCGCTATTTTCCCTCAAGGATTCTGTTAGCTTTTCCATTTGGCTAGTTTCTATTATCTTTTGGAGCCATTCCTCCTTAGTTGGTTTGTTATCAGTCTTCCACATTGAGGCGTAGAGGATCTTAGCTGCTGTTATTATCAGAATGAGGATCCTTTTCTCATTTGGTTCGAGGTTTTGGCTCATAATTCCCAAAAGGAATATTTCTGGGGCTTTTTGCTATGGTTTTTTAAATGATCTTTTCAGCTTCTCTATGGATCATATTCCAAAAAACTCTCGCTTTCTTACATAGTCACCACATATGGAAAAATGTTCCGTTATGGCCACCACAGTTCCAGCAGTTAGGTTTGGCTGTTCTATAGATTTTGGCCAATTTTTCTGGTGTTAAATACCATCGAAATAGTAGTTTAACCCAGCTTTCTATATATTTAAAACTATAGGAGATGTTAACATTTTCTTTCCAAATTTTTCTCCATTCTTCTGGTTTTATATTATATCCTATATTCCTCAACCATTTGTTCATGTACCCTTTTATTTGGTCTTTTCTATTTTCCTCTTTTAGTAGGATCTTGTAGATTTTGGACACTATTTTTTCCTCCTCTTTCATTAGGATATCCTCCAATTCATTTCTCTCTATCTTTAAATTTTTCTTGTCTTTGAAAGTACGGAAAGCATCCCATCCCATGTCCTTCCTCTATTAGTTGAGATCTGGTTTTCAATCTACATTCTGGTCCGATTCGTGTTATTAGGTCTCTATATGTTGTCCATTCACTATCCTCCAGTTGTTTTATCTGGAATGCTTCTTTGGGAGATACCCAAAGGGGAGTTTTGTTATATAATTTCGTTTTATATTTTTCCCAAATTTTCAATAAAGTTTTTCTGATATAGTGGTCTTTAAATTAGACGCCCAACTGTCTATGGAGGCGCAGATTGCCTGCGCCTGCAAGATAGCTTTCTACCACCTACGACAGGCAAAACGTCTGGCTCCTTACCTCTCCCGCTGCGACCTGGCCATGGTGATCCAAGCCACGGTCATCTCGAGGCTCGATTACTGTAATGCGCTGTACATTGGCCTACCCTTGTCGGCGATCCGGGAACTCAAGCTGGTGCAGAACGCAGCAGCGCGTCTGCTCTCGGGAGCATCAAGATCTGCCCACGTGACTCCACTCTTGCGCGAGCTGCACTGGCTTCCTATTGAATTCTGGGTCACCTTCAAGGTGTTAGTTTTAACTTTCAAAGCCTTATATGGTTTGGGGCCAGTGTGCCTGAGGGAGCGGCTTACCCCTTATGTGCCCAGGAGATGACTGCGCTCAGAGGGGCTCAATCTATTGGATGTGCTGGGCATTAAGGTCTATAGACTTGCTAGCACGCGGCAGAGGGCATTTGCCGTAGCTGCGCCAACCCTGTGGGACACCCTCCCCAAAGAGCTGGGAGCCATCCGGGACTTAATGCCGTTCCGTAGAGCCGTAAAGACCTGGCTATTCAGACAGGCATTTGGTCCATAACCAATGCCGTGTTATCAGCATCTTGTTGTGTCGCTGTCAGCATATTCCTACTGCCATTGCAGTTCTGCTGGAATTTGATTTTAACTGGGGGTTGTATCTGGTTTTATTGCATGTTATGTGGTTATCTGTTTTTAACTCTGTAAACCGCTCTGGGCTCCAGAGAGAGCGGTATATTAAGTCGAACGAATAAATAAATAAATAAATTTTCCGTCTACTTTGGCTTTATTGTACCAGATGTATGCATGAATACCAAATCTCAAATCTGAGCCTTCTAAGTTCAATAATTTTGCATTCTTTAATTTGAGCCAATCCCTGAGCCAGGCTAAGCAATTGGTGAAACCCGAGGATGTGGACAAGATGCTCGGAGGGATGAGAGCGACCACATGCATCCTAGACCCCTGCCCATCCTGGCTTCTAAAGGAGGCCAGAGGGGGTTTGGCAGAGTGGGTGAAGGTGGTGGTCAATGGCTCCCTTCAGGAAGGCATCACTCCAGCCAGCTTAAAACAAGCTGTTATAAAACCATTGTTGAAAAAACCATCACTGGACTGCACTCAATTCGTCAACTATCGGCCAGTTTCCAATCTCCCCTATTTGGGCAAAGTCCTGGAATGTGAGGTGGCCTCGCAACTCCAGGTATTCTTGGAAGACACGGATTATCTAGATCCAGCACAATCAGGCTTTAGGCTGGGACATGGCACAGAGATGGCCTTGGTCGCCTTAGTGGATGATCTAAGCCGGGAGCTAGACAGGGGGAGTGTGTCCCTGTTGGTTCTGCTGGACCTCTCATCGGCCTTCGATATCGTTGACCACAGTATCCTTCTGGGACACCTCGCAGGGATGGGGCTTGGAAGCACTGCTCTGCAGTGGCTCCGGTCCTTCCTGGAGGGTCAGTCTCAGAAGGTGTTACTGGTTGACACCTGTTCGGCCCCACAACCATTGTCTTGTGGAGTCCCTCAGGGCTCAGTACTGTCCCTGATGTTATTTGACATCTACATAAAGCCGCTGGAGGAGATCATCCCGAGTTTCGGGGTGCGGTGTTATCTGTATGCAGATGATGTCCAACTCTGTCAACACTTTCCACTAGTTACTAAGGAGGCTGTCCAGACCTTGAACCGATGCTTGGCCACTGTGATGGTCTGGATGAGGGTGAACAAATTGAAATTGAATCCAGACAAGACAGAGGTACTCCTGGTCTGTCGCAAGACTGAAGAGGGCATATGGTTACGGCCTGTGCTTGACTGGGTTAAACTCCCCCTGAAGGCACAGGTTTGCAGCCTGGGAATGATCCTGGACTCATCACTGAGCCTGGAACCCGAGGTCTCAGTGGTGACCAGGGGAGCATTCGCACAGTTAAAACTTGTGCACCAGCTGCGCCCGTACCTTTGGAAGTCTGACTTGGCCACGTTAGTACTCACTCGGGTTACATCCCTTATAGACTACTGCAATGCGCTCTACATGGGGTTGCCTTTGAAGACTGTTCAGAAGCTTCAATTGGTCCAACGGATGGCAGCCAGATTACTTACTGGAGCGGGGCTCAGGGAGCATACTACTCCTCTGCTGCGCCAGCTGCATGGGCTGCCAGTCTATTACCGGGCACAATTCAAAGTGCTGACTTTAGCCTATAAAGCCCAGTTCTGGCCCAACCTACCTGTCCAAACGCATCTCCACTTATGAACCATCTAGGACGTTAAGATCGTCTGGGGAGGCCGTATGCTTGACTCCGTCTGCATCACGAGAGACAGGGCCTTCTCAGCCCTGCACTTGACTCCATCTGGCAGGGACGAGAGAAAGGGCCTTCTCAGCAGTGGCTCCTCGGCTGTGGAATGCCCTTCCCAGGGACATTAGATCAGCCCCCTCACGCTTGGCCTTCTGAAAAAAGGTCAAAACTTTTTGAGCAGGCATTCGAAAAGGCAGAGTAACTGACATAGGATTGGAATTACTGGACTACAATATTGGATTTTGTTTTATTTGGAGATGAAATATATTTTATTATTGTCGTGTTACATTTTATTGCTAATGTTTTTAACTGTTTTAGGTGCTGTTTTTAGGATGCTGTTGGCATTCAATTTATGTATGAGCCCCTTCCCCCAAAGGGCAGCAGGGGGAGCTCTTGCTCCAATTCCTTGGGAGATCAAGGTGCAAAGGGGCACCCAATGGGCAGGTGTGGGGCCAAATTCCACTCCATCCACTGCACCACCTATTTAACTACATCTCCTATACACACAGACACGGCTAGTATTGGGCAAGTATCTGACTAGCTGCTACACTGCCAGGCTGTTGGGAATTGTGGAAGTCCAAAACACCCAGGGGGCCAAAGGTTTCCCAGGCCTGTACCACAACATACCACAAAACTGAAAACTACATGTAAAACAAACCTACTGGCCTAACACATGCCTCTTTTGTGAATGCAGAAACTATTCTATGAATCTCACACTCGGCCTTCCCTCCAGGTGTTTTAGACTTCAATCCCCAGTATTCCTAACAGCTGGGTAATGTTTATTAAGACCACCAAAGTGTCCAACTGTGTGAGCTTTCTCCTTCTGATGGCGTCTTCACAGAGCAATGAGAAATGGGTTGTGAGACATTATTTGCACCATTACATTTATTTATACCCTGCTTTCCTCTCTTACACATGGCCCCTTCCACACAGCTGTAAAAAAAAAATTCAGATTGAAAAAAATTCACATGTCGGACACTTCCCAAGTGTATATGGCTTTGTGGAAAGGCCCTTGGTGGTCAAATGGAGGCCTTGGGAAAGGATGATTAATGGCTCACCTTAGAGCAAAGCAGCACAACATGCAGAAGGAATGAAGGAAGGAGAAAAGGAAAGGGAGAAAAAGAAAGAAAGAAAAGGAAGGAGAAAGAAAGACAGGAAGGAAGAGAGGAAGGCAGAAAGAAAGACAGAGAAGGAAAGAAAGATAGGGGGAAGATATGGAGAGATAAAATAAAGAAAGGAAAGAAGACAGAAAGGGAAGGAGGGTGGGAGGAAGAAAGAAAGAAAAGAAAAGGAAGGAGAAAGAAAGACAGGAAGGGAGGAAGGCCAAAAGAAAGACAGATAAGGAAAGAAAGATAGGAGGAAGATAGGGAGAGAGAGAGAAAAAAATAAATGTCTTGATTATCAAATTTTTATATCTCCACCTTTTCATTACCTCTGTTTCACCTGGCTCCTCTAGCTTTTACTCCACTATAATAGGCGCATGGTCCGAAATCTAAATCGGTTGTGTTTCTGTATTTAAAATTCTAGACCTGCTAGTGTTTTTTTTTATTAATATGTAATCTATCCATATGAATCATTTATGACTATGTGAGAAGTATGTTGGCTTTTGATTTATAGAATTTGCTTCAAATACGTCCTCCAATTTCCATTCTTTTAAACGGTTTTTATTATTTCTAAGGTCCATATGAAAGTCCCCTCCAACTATTAGCTCCCTTTGATAGATTTCTTGTACTTTCTTAAACCACTTTCTAAAGTATTTCTTTTGCCCTTTATTTGGGCCATATACATTTCCTATTGTATATTTCCTACCATTTATTTTACATATGAGGATTATACATCTCCCTTCCTTATCTATTGTTGTCTCTAATATTTCCAAATTTAATGCGTTTTTCATTGCTGTTGCTACCCCTCTGGCTTTGTTTGTACCCCTCGTTTCTGCTCTCAGCCTCCAACCTGGTATATTTATTAACTGTTTATTATCTTTTTTTATTCTTGTGGGTTTCCTGTAGACCAGGACTGTCCAACTTCTACCGGCCCAGGGGCCTGAATTCCGGTCACTGCTGACCTGGGGGGCCAAAGGGTCTGCCCCCACCCCCGGTTCCACCCCTGCCTGTCCCCCGTCTCCACCCCTGCCCCCGCCCCGCCCCCGGCTCCACCCCCCCCGCCCCCCCCTCCCTGCTCCACTTTACTTACAATTCATAAGAGGCATCCATACAATCAAATATAATCTTTTACTAAGGGGAAATGCAGGGTGGGAATACATAAGAGGCATCCATACAATCAAATATAATCTTTTACTAATAACATAAACATAAGGTTACACAATTCCATAATAATAACATAAAGGTTAGCATTCCAAACGCGCGCAGGATCCAGGAGTAGCCGACCACGAGCAGAGGCGACGACCGATCGAGGCAGCAGCCGAGAAGGTCCAAATCGCGTCTGCGTGGGCAGCAGGGATTAAGTAGCTGAGATTTCAGCAACAGGAGTATCGCGAGACTACGGAAGCCACACAGGATTTCGCTCTCAACGCAGGCGTGATCTCGTGTTGAGAGCGAAATCCCGTGTGGCTTCCGGAGCAAGTATCACGAGACTACGGAAGCCACACGGGATTTCGCTCTCAGCGAAGTGGGTAATTTTTAAAAATATTATCTCCTGTTTATTATTATTATTATTATTATTATTATTAGTCCAGGCTGTCCCATTACTTCATTGTTTTTTACCTTTTGTATGACCCCACCTTCAACCCCCTTCCCTCCGTACGTGCAAATTTTCTTATACAAATATAACATCCCATCAACCCCACAGCCATCTTCCAAAAAGGTTCCAAAAACAGTTTCTGATGAAAGTCATGGAGAAGAAGAAAAAAAACCAAAGCTACT
>JARBWK010000007.1:151585444-151686333 GCA_030556195.1 Anolis apletophallus | reverse complement strand
CCCATCGATAGTCTGGACACCCTTGGGCTCTTGGAGATCAAGAAATTTTAATCCAGCAGACTTGGCATAGTCTGCATCGATGAAGTTGTTGGTGGCCCCGAGTCAATCATGGCATGGACCATCATCGTTGCCCGGGGGGACCACAGGCTGACCATTACAAGGGAACAATTGTCCAGTCTTGGGTTCAGGGAGGTTAGCGACGTCGGCCCGGTGAGCGAACCCTCTACACCCGGCCGGCCCCTTCCCCGCGTCGCCTGGATGGCTTCTTCGGCCTGCGGGGCCCCTCCGAGGGCGGCAGAGGCCCTAGGAGTCTTCCCACGTGGTTTCTGGGGGCACTCCTTAGAAAAATGTCCAGCCCCCCCCCCCGCAGTACCAGAAAAGGTTGAGACGCTGACGCCGAGCCTTCTCCGCCTGGTCCACTTTGGGCCGAACCGTCCCCAACGGCAGGGGCTCCGGATCATCGGGGCCAGCGGGGATCGGCAACTGCGGGGTTGGAACTGCCCGCCCCCCCGTCCCGCCGGGCCCCCGGGTTCTCCCTTGGGGCTTTGTCCCACCGCCTCTAGTCTGCAAATCCTGCTTCCAAACGGAGGCTTAGGGCAATGGCGGCCTCAAGATCAGCGGGCCGAGGATGTTTTAACATCTCCTGTTGCAGTTCCGAGGTCAGCCCCGCCGTGTAGTGATAACGCATGCGCTGATACGTTCAGTCTACCTGGGCGGCCAGGACTCGGAAGCGGGAGATGTACTGGGACAGGGAGAGATCTTTGACTGTCAGCCGGGCCAAATCCCTCTCAGCCAGCTCTTCATTCACGGGGGACCCCAGGTCGCCCGGATCATGCCTAGGAAAGCCCGCAGCGTGTTGGTATGGGGAGACTGAGCCCGGATCAACGGTGGCCCACATTGCTGCCATCCCTTCCATCAGGTTGTAAACAAACACCACCTGGGCTCGATCATTGGCGAACTCGTTGGGGCGCTGCTCCAAGTATAATTCCACTTGGCAAACAAAGACCTCCACCTGAGCCGGGTTGCCATTGAAGCGGGCCGGCGGGCTCACCCCCGGGTGCCGTCCGGCCCGGGTACGTAGTTCTCCCAACTCCTGCTGCAGTTCCTGCACTTGGGCATCGGTCAGGTTAGCCATGGCTACCACTGTCGTGGAGCGCTTCTTGCGGCGTCCCGAACGGCGTCCGTGGTGTGATAAGGGGTTCTGTGAGTTCTCCGGCCAACTGTCACGATCACGGACTTAGCGGGCCCCTTAATCACACACACAGAGACGTACTGAAGGCTAACTACTTTATTGAGTATAAAAACAGTTCCAAAGAGTATATAGTTCAATGATAGCAATTGTCCAAAAGATAGCAGGTAAGATTGTCCAAAGTAACGTAGCAAATAGGCTTGAAGCTTGGCAAGGCTCCGCAATCCAATGCGGATCAGGAAACAGGGCAAAACTCCGCAATCCAATGCGGTTCAGGAAACAGGGCAAGGTTCCGCAATCCAATGCGGATCAGGAAACAGGGCAAATGCAAGGCAAGGCTTGATGACCACGGCTGTGGTCCCACTCCGCTTCACGCCTATCCAGGAAAGACGTGGCCGGAGAACTGAGGATGCGTTCCCACGGATCCTGTACTTAATCCTTCGGCCGAGGTCCGCGACGCTCTAGGCTTCTTCGTCTCCAATCTCTACTCACGGACCTCGGTCGGTCTAGGACCCTAGACCAAGCCCTCCTAGTAGACTCAATGTCCCGTCTCCTATCGAAGGAGCGACCTTGCCTCTCAGCAGCTGTGTCGCTATCTTCCTGAGAACTTTCCTCCCTGGCACTTTCCCACTCGGCTTCGTCCATGTTTACACTTTCACTTTCCTGGGAATTCCTCCCCCCGGTGTTCACATAACTCCTTCGCTGCTTCTCATCTCCACCTGGTGATCGGAATCTATGCTAGGCCCAAACAACATCTCATCCCATGCCAAGCTCTCCGTGGGCGACTGAGGCCCATCCGAAGGGCCCTGTGTGTCGCCCCCAGTCATCTAGCTCATCCTCTGAATCCACGTCTGCTGCTGCAGGCCCTAATGCTAATGGAACCCCAGGACCTATTCCCAGCCCTCCAGGCACGAACGGGAACTGCTGTGCTACACTAGACCAATTAGGAAATAACATTGATAACCTAGGAATAAACATAGTGTTCTTATCAGCAGCAGCAGCAGAGGTCTCGGGCGGAGCCATTCTGCAAGACAGACAGGATATTTATTTATTTATTTATTATACATTATATATAATAATATATATAAAATATAGGATATACATAAGTTGACATGATTTCAGAACACAAAAAGCAATTGAGTAGGAATTCTCCAGAAATATTGGGAGCAGAAGTGTTTTGGATTTCAGATCTCAAAATATTTGCATTTGGCTGCATACATAATGAGATGCCTTGGCATATATAGCCCATAATGAGATAACCTTGGGCGTGGGACCCAAGTCTAAGCATGAGCTTGGTTTGTGCTTCCAATCCACGTTATCGCTTGTAGACAATTTGTATACGCAACATGTTTTTAAACAATTTGGGCAGGAATGTTTGTGCCCTGAGTCATCGGAAAGCAAAGGTGTCCCTCTCGGCCGCCCACCTGTGCACGCTTTGGGATGCTTCAGATTTCGGGATTCCAAAGAAGGAACACTCAACCTGTCATTGGTTTTAAAGGGCTGCATAGTTTCTGGCGTGCCACCTTGTTTTCTCATTGGCACCTCTAGCTTATGCTAATGGGCATTAATTATATGGCATTATATGCGCCTTAATTGCCCTGACCAAGCCGCGGAGGCATGCCTGCATTTCGACTGACACAGTTGTCTGTCGAGTAGTATCGCGAGGCATTTCCCTCAATGGGGCACCTCACCTGAGGCTGAAGTGGCCCAGACCCCAAGGTCCCCGAAATTAGATGGGCTAAGCTTCTTGGACAGCAAATAGGGTTTAGCACGCGCATAGGCAAACAGCCCGTAGGCTGTTAGGGATTGTGGGAGTTGGAGTCCAAAACACCTGGAGGGAAGGAGGGCCCAGTTTGGCCCAGGCCTGGTAGAGAGACTTGAACAGGAATGTATAGCCTAAAAGTTGAGTTCACTGATTATGAAAACAGTGCTATCTCATGATAGAGCCACCACCCAACTATACATATTCATAGGGAAGTATTTCCAGATAACAAGAAATTAACATACAATTAGGCGTGGATACTTGTGTGTAATGAAGACCTATTAAAGCAGAAAAGTGACTGTACAAGGGCAGTTAAAGGAAGCGTAAGAGCAAGAGATAAGCATCGTCCCTCTCGTCTCTTTGCTTTGGTTTTAGTACTTTCAGTCTGTTATGTTTAATGCAGGCATGGCCAAACTTCGGCCCTCCTTCCTGGTGTTTTGGACTTTGACTCCCACAGTTCCTAACAGCCTACCACTTGTTAGGAATTGTGGGAGTTGAAGTCCAAAACACCTGGAAGGCCAAAGTTTGCCCATACCTCGTTTAATGAGTATTTAATTGTTCTGTAGTAGAAGATAGAATGTAGTTGTGCAATATAGATCTCTGTGTGTGTGCATGCATGTGTGTTTATATACATATATATCCTCATACATGCATACAAACACACCCAGGCTTCTGCCAACCTAGCAGTTCGAAAACATGCAAATGTGAGTAGATCAAGAGATACCGCCTTGGCGGGAAAGTAACGGTGCTCCATGCAGTCATGCCCACCACATGACTTTGGACGTGTCTAAGGACAACGCCGGCCACTCCAGTTGGAAGGTAATGACACTCCATGCAGTCATGCTGGCCACATGACCTGGGAGGTGTCTTTGGACACCGCCGGCTCTTCAGCTTAGAAATTGATAGGGGGAAACCTATACCTTTAGCTAAGCGACAGTTACAAGAGGCGAAAAACCCATTTCTCAACTGAAAAAAGTAGGGCGCGACAATTATGTGGTGAAATGCAGTAGCTCCTGCTGAAACTCGGACCCTTCTACACTGCCATATAATCCAGATTATCGAAAGCAGATGATCCACGTTATTCTAGAGCTGTGGCTGTGTTGAACTCTGTGGTTTCATTCAGGACTGTGTGGTGGTGGTGTTGAGGTGTGTAGGGATGGGTGTGTGTGTGGGGGGGGGTGATTGTGGTGAGAAGGCATATAATTTCGTTGTGCAATAGTACAAGGACAAATAAAGCTATTCTATCTGTTTTGAACTGGGTTATCTGAGTATATACTGCCATATAATTCAGTTGACAGCAGATAATCTGGATTTTATACGGCAGTGTACAAAGGGCTTTAGATAACCAGGATTCTAGCAGCCATCTGTTGCATTGTTTTGCTTTGCTGTATGCAGATCTAACCTTGTCCATAGAGCTGGGTATTGGGTTGTGGCTGATCAACAAACCCTTGGGTGCCCTTGGTTACAGCTTGAGCTGTTTATGTTTTCATTGTCGTCTCTATTGTACAGACTGATTTTAAACTGATTTATATTATTTTCAACTGTAGTGAAAAGTTTTTAAAAATTCAGAATCGTTTGCATTTTAAAAAAATCAACCCAGTATTGTTTTATTGGTGGTAGTGCATGGACTCCTTTTGCTATGTGTGACTCTATGAAGTCCCCCCACCAAGGGGCTTTTCATGGTGAAGGGGCATCCGAATCATGCTCTCAGGAGCCAGAGTCCAAAGCTTAAACCGCCATGCCACGCTGGCTCTTCTGTGAGATACACGCACAAGTAATTAAACAAATTAATGTTTGATAGGCGAGAAGAGCAGAGGGACCCCACCCACTGCACCAGGCCTGGAAAGATAGCCCTGAGCCAAAGAGTCTTAGCAAATACCCCCGAGGCTCATGGGTAGGTTAGGGGCTTCTTTGCTCCATGTCAATGTGTCCGAGTCCGTGTATGTGTTGCACACTTGGCCTCCCCTCCACAATCTGATTTCTCTAGATACTGTATGTCTTTCCTGCTTCTTCTCCTCAGCCTTGGGGTGAGCATGGCATTCACACAGGAGGACAGACAACATATGCCTGCAGCTGAGTCAGTTTTTTCAGGGAGGGAATTAAATGAATTAAACCAGATAGAGATAAACAAGGAAGATGTTCTCACATGCCTTACTAAACTAAATGTCAACAAATCACCAGGGCCAGATGGCATCCACCCCAGAGTTCTTAAGGAACTCAAGTGTCAAATTGCTGAAATTCTAGCCAAAATATATAACCTTTCTCTAAGATCAGGCACTGTACCCGAGGACTGGAGGGAGGCAAATGTAACTCCGATCTTCCGTCCGCCGCCTCCTCCTTCTCCCGCGACCGAAAGGAAGGCGCGAGGAGGATGAAGGGAAGTCCCGCCCTCCTCTTCGTGCCCTCCTTTTGGTCACGGGAGATGGAGGAGCAGTGCCGCGCGGCTTCCGTCCACCTCCTCCTCCCGCGACCGAAAGGAAGGTGCGAAGTGGACGGAAGCCGTGGGGCCGGGGCTGCTGCCGCACATGTCAATGTGTCCGAGTCCGTGTATGTGTTGCACACTTGGCCTCCCCTCCACAATCTGATTTCTCTAGATACTGTATGTCTTTCCTGCTTCTTCTCCTCAGCCTTGGGGTGAGCATGGCATTCACACAGGAGGACAGACAACATATGCCTGCAGCTGAGTCAGTTTTTTCAGGGAGGGAATTAAATGAATTAAACCAGATAGAGATAAACAAGGAAGATGTTCTCACATCTTCCTTGGGAGGCAAATGTAACTCCGATCTTCAAGAAAGGATCCAGGGGTGATCCAGGAAATTATAGGCCAGTTAGTCTAACCTCAGTTCCAGGCAAAGTGATGGAAACCATTATTAAAGAAAAAATTACCAAGCACATAGAAGAACAGGAATTGCTGAAGGAAAATCAACATGGTTTCTGCAAAGGCAAATCGTGTCTTACTAACTTGATAGAATTCTTTGAGGGTGTAAATAAACACATAGATAAAGGGGACCCAGTCGATATTGTTTACCTTGACTTTCAAAAGGCTTTTGACAAAGTCCTCACCAAAGGCTCCTAAATAAGCTCTTCAGCCATGGAATCAGGGGACAGGTCTTGTCCTGGATTGGAACCTGGCTAAACTGTAGGAAACAAAGGGTGGTAATAAACGGACACTTCTCTGGGTGGAAAGAGGTGAGAAGTGGCGTACCCCAAGGTTCAGTTTTAGGACCGTTACTTTTTAATTTATTCATAAATGATCTGGATGTAGAAGTAAATTGTGAGGTAGCAAAGTTTGCAGATGACACTAAACTGTTCAGGGTAGTTAAAAATGAAACTGACTGTAAAGAGCTCCAGAAAGATCTCTCGAAATTGAGTGAATGGGCAACAAAGTGGCAAATGCATTTTAACCTAAACAAGTGTAAAGTCATGCACATCGGGGCAAAGAACCCCAAATACACTTATCAACTGATGGGGTCAAAGCTTTCTGAGACAAACCAGGAAAGGGATCTTGGGGTTTTGTGACAGCTCAATGAAGATGTCAACCCAGTGCGCTGCAGCAGTGAAAAAGCAAATTTATGCTTGGCATGATCAGAAGGGAATCGAAAATAGGTCGGCAAATGTTGTATTGCCTCTCTACAAATCTATGGTGAGGCCACATCTGAGTACTGTGTACAATTCTGGTCACCGCACCTCAAGAAGGATATAACGGAACTGAAAAGGTACAAAGAAGGGCAACAAGAATGATCCAAGGGATGGAGCAGCTCCCTTTATGAAATCAGGTTGCAACGCCTTGGTCTTTTCAGCCTTGAAAGACGGCGTTTAAGAGGTGACTTGATCGAAGTGTATAAAATCATGCATGGGATAGAAAAGGTGAATAAAGAAAAATATTTTCTCTGTCACCCAACACTGGGACTAGGGGCACTCCCTAAAGCTCCAAGGTAGGAAAGTTAGGACTAACAAAGGGAAATATTTCTTCACCCAGAGGGTCATTGGGTTATGGAACTCACTTCCAGAGGAGGTTGTGACAGCTGTCAGCCTGGACAGCTTCAAGGCAGGATTAGACAGATTCATGGATACCAAGGGAATCAGTAGTTACTGAAATGGACATCCAAGTGCCACCTCTGTGTTGATGGAGGCAGGCAGGATTTTCCCTGGGTACTGGTTGTGGGGGGTCGGGAGCAGGTGAGGGTTCTGCCCTCCTTTCTGCTAGAGATCCCTGTGTACAACTGGTGGGCCACTGTGTGACACAGAATGCTGGACTAGATGGGCTGAGGCCCGATTCAGCATGACTCTTCTTATGTTCTTATGTTCTTATTGGTTTTGGCATTGGGGGTCCAGTCTCTGGTGCTCCGTAACAGGCAATGCTGTCCTTTGAGTCCTTTGCACCCCAGAACCATCCTATTTCTCAAGCTGCATGTTGTGACTCAGCAAGCAGCAGAGAATTTTTCAGAGGGTGAGGGATTTGATGGGTTTCAAAGTGAGGAGTCTGCTAGCGATCAGAGACAATTGCAGGCCGAGAAAGACGTTGTTTGGGATTCCTGTGCTCGTTCCCAGCCAACAGAAAGTGAAAATGTCAGTTCTCTTGTGAAACAGCCTTCGGCCAATGGGAGGTTTTCCCGAGAAGCCAGCTTAGGTTTGAGAACAGAGAGAGTGAAAATAGATTAATTAGATGTTCTGAGAGAATCTGTGAGAAGTCCTTGAAGCCCAGGTGCATTCGGCATGATCTCATAGCTATTTGATCAAGCTTAAATTAAGTGGTGTTGGCTTTACATCTCTCAGAGGAGACAATGTTGCCATAAAGATGGTATTCCTGTCTCAGCTCCCAAGTTCAAGTTTCTTGGCTTTGTTCCTTGAAGGGTTTGCTTTGGACAAAGCTCCTGTTTTATGTTTGAATGACTGCTGTGGATTTTGTCTCTCTTGACTTCATGTACTTTGTCATTTTTGTATTGTTGCTATTTGTATTTTCTACCTACTGCACTTTTGGAAAATGCCTTTTCTCCTTTGTACCTACTTTTTGTAGTTAGCACTCCTGGACTCTGGTGTGGTGCTGGATGAAAAGGCGTCTCAAAGCTAGAGTGCAACACCGCAAAAGAGACAGGCGAGGAAGGAAGAAACAAGACCTTCGTTTCTCACATAGTGCTAGGCTCAAAACTTAGAAAAATTGGTTTGCTGTGAGTTTTTGGAGATGTATGGCCATGTTCTAGTAGCATTCTCTCCTGACCTTTTACCTGCATCTGTGGCCATCACCTTCAGAGGTTCTGTTGCTAGTGAGGCAAGTGGTGTGTGTGTGTGTGTGTGTGTGTGTGTGTATAATGTGGAATAATGTCCAGGGTGGGAGAAAGAACGCTTTATCTGTTTAAAGAGTGTGAATGTTGCAATTAGCATGCTTGAATTAGCATTTCAGCAGCCATGAAGTTTGCAAAGTCAATCAGTGAGGATATCTGCATATATCCCCACCTCTGTTAGAGGCCTATTCACTCCACTTACTTATTTCTTTTTTTATTTCAGATTAAAAACCAATTAAAAGTGCAAATAGTCCAAGTTCTGCAATCACAAATTTATCCGAAGCCAGTTCATAGTCCGTTTTCATAATACTGTCATCATTGTATTGTCTGCCTGCTACCAGAATATCTAACCAAATGCCTGGTCCCATAGCCACGTCTTCAACTTTTTCCTAAAGGAAAAGAGGGAAGAAGTTGACCTGATTTCGCTGGAGCGAGTTCCATAGGCGAGGGGCCACCACTGAGAAGGCCCTGTCTCTCATTCCCACCAGACGTATTTGCAACAAAGGTGGGACCGAGAGCAGGGCCTCCCCAGAAAATCGTAAATTTCGAGGTGGGACATAAGGGGAGATACGTTTGTATAAGTAAGCTCTGTTAGAACATGGCCATATAGCCCGGAAACTACACAACACCCCAGAAGAGGTGTGCTTTACATAAACAAGAATGTTTCTAATGGTAAATGCCCACCCTGTGTGTGTCGCTCTCATATTTATTTCGAGGTATTGATTGGAAATCTGTCCTCCGACATTGAGTAGAACAGGAGACACACACAGGATGGGCCTGATGGGTGATGGGTCTGCTGTGTGAATCTCTAGACGCCGGTCCTGGTTGCATCCAGTGTTAACTGGCCTTCCACCTCAGATGTGGAGACCCTATGTGACTCCCTTGGCCTCATTCCCAGGCAGGATTGTACCGGAGGAGATGGGTAGTGTCAAGCCAAAGGTCCTACCTCATGCTTGCCTTTCTAAAAATTAATTTTCATAAACCATAACATTAAAACTAAATCTAAAACAAACTAACCTAACACATACCAACAGCAGCATACACATACTAAGCACACAAGTGCAGAAACTATTCTACGAACCTCTCTTGATATTTTTTAATCCCTTATTGACCTACTACTGCCTTTTAGATAATGCTATATTACCTCTACTTTTGATGCAGTTCCTCTCATTCATAAATCTGACAGTTCAAATTTGCCCCTATCATTGCTGGGGGAAAATGATAAATAAGCCCTAATCTCTCTTGAACTTGGTCAGAGATTTCTCCTTGACCAGGATCATTGTCCGTTTGTCTATCTCTGCTGATTCGCTGATCTTGAAGCCTTGGGAGAGCTAGTTATTTTAATCTCTGGGCATAGGCAATTCCTGCTGTGTTGTCCTGTAAAGTGAAACCTCTACTTAAGAGCATCCCAACTTAAGAGCATTTTGGGTTAAGAGCCATCGCTTGGCCCGGGTTTTGCTTTGACATACAAGCAGCATTTTTAAGATAAGAGCAAGCGTACGAGTCCAGGACTTTAGGGCTTCAAGGGAGCAGCCTCCGGGGCTTGTGCTCTTGTCCGCTTTGGGAGACCGCTGTCTGCTTTGCTCTTGTCTGCTTTGAGGAACTTTGGGTTAGTTGATTTTGTGTGTTTGTTATTCTTGCTCTCTTTTCATTAAGAGAGGGAGTGAGAGAGAGCAAGAGAGGAAGGGAGACTGGCATGAATAGAAAATGATGTTTCTGCCTCTTCTTCACCGCTTTGTGCTTCCTTGCCACAGCTTTGTGCTTCTACCATTTTAAAGTTGAACTTTCTTTTTGTTAATTTTCCATGCGAATGTGCATTTATACATTCTCATTTGTTATTTATAAAGTACATTTTCTTATTTAAAAATGCATAACAAAAATGTGGGGGTTTCCTGCGGGACTGAACGGATTAGTAGCATTTCAGTGGGAAAATTTGCCTTTGAGATCAGAGCATTTTGAGTTCAGAGCTTGGTCACATAACAAATTAAAAACTCTTAAGTCAAGGTATCACTGTATTGTAGTAACTAGGCCTGGGTGATCAAAAAATAGTTCAAAACTCATTCCACGTGTAGGGGGCACTGGTGCTTTGAATCTGATTGACTTCCGAAATCCCCCCCCCCCCCAAATTTGGAATTTTCAGAATTCCGAAATTTTGGAATGGCTTTGTTATTGGCGGACACGCATGCTTTAACCCAGTTTGGACACGGATGCCTTCCCTCCGCTCAGAACTGGGGCGATAGCCGTGTTTAAGGATCAAGGGTATGGACGCGGCTGCCAAAATAATGGCAAGGGGAATACGATGACAGATTGGACTGAGATTAAGGAATATATAAAATTAATAAAAACAGACTGAAACACTCCAAAAAAATAAATAAATATAAATAAGAGCACCTTAGGATGCCCAAAGTGAAAGGAAAAAAATACAATTAAGAAAGATGATACGTATGGAATTAGAACGGAAGTCAACATTATCCCTATATCCCTCCCATATTCCCTTTCCTTTTGTTTCAACGTATTGTAAATCTATATGTTCTGTATTGTCCATAAAAAAGATGACAAATTTTAATAAAAATTATCTACAAACTGGGTGTTTAAGCAACTTCCGGGTTGGTTACATCGCTTCAAAACCGCTTCAAAAGTGAATTTAATCTGAATTCATTCCAATTTTATGAACATTCCGACGGACCTACCTAGGCTTAGTATTAACCTTCAATGTTTCATTTCTAGTTGAGGGTCCAGCCTTCTCGACAGATTGAACTCTGCTTTTGTCATGATTTTAAGCTTAAGAATGCCTTCCAGCACCCGATGTCTCTGGGTCCAGTATTTCTGGGCCTTACATCCCAACTGTTTCCTCCCATTGGCATCCCCTTGCCCACCTGAGATGGGTCTCCACTCCTACCCTTTGGCCTTTCAGGAGGATGGTCAGTCGGTCAGTCAGTTGCTCCCTTGGTCAGTCGCTCCTGCCTGAGGAGGAGGGTGGGGTGCAATTCAAGTGAAACCAACCACCCTCAGTCCTTCTCTCTGTGTGTGTGCCTCTCCCTTCCTTCCTTCCTTTCCCTTCCCTGCCAGCTCTGCCTTTGCACTGCCCTCCTGTTTGTTTTCCACCTGAGTGGCTGGGACTGGGCTTGTGGCCTGCGGCAGCCTTCCAGCTTGTGTTTCTGCTGCACGGAAGTTAATGTGTAATCCATCCGAGGAGCAAAAGGAAGCTGGAGAGGAGAGCATAAAGCGCCAGTGTGAGTCAGGAGGCGCTCAGTGTGCTGGCTGCCCAGCTCACCTGCCTCCCAGAGCTCCCTGATGCATCCCCAGGCAACATGACTGGGAGCCTGGCTATTTAGAGGCAGTGGCACATGACCGACTGAGCACCTCTGCCTCAGCTCCCTCTGGGCCTTCCTTCCTTCCTCCCTCCCTACTGTACTCCTGAACTACTGTACCTACCTAGGGAGGACCTGACAGCACCTGCACAGGGGCCCAACAGGTAAGTGCTCTTGCAGCGATGGGGAGGGTCAAGGCTGCACAGGACGGAGGAGAGTCCTGTCCAGTGAGGGAGGCCTCAGGTGTGCCAGGAGCACCCTCACCCTTTGGCCGCTTCTTCAGGAGAGCATGAATCAAGAGAGAACTCTGCTCACGGCACGGGAGGCACCAGGCTCAGATTACAGCCTGCGGTGACAGCTTTTTGGCCGACTTGGCTGCCAGGTTGTACCTGGGCCAAACTAGGCATTCTGGCATGGGCCAACTTCAGCCCTCCCTCCAGGTGTTTTGGATTTCAACTCCCACAATTCCTAATAGCCGGCAGGGCTGAAGTTTGCTCTTGCCAGTTCTATAGCATACATGGATGGATTAGTAGATGGATGGATCGATAGATAGGTAAATGGATGGGTGGGTAGAAAGGCTGATAGGTAGATGGATAGGTAGGTAGGTGGGTAGGTAGGTAGATAGATGGATGGATTAGTAGATGGATGGATGGATAAATAGATTGATTGATAGATAGTGTGGATGGATGGATTACTTGATAGCTAGGTCAATAGATAAGTTGATAGATAGGTAAATGGATGGATGGATGGGTAGAAATGCTGGTAGGTAGGTGGATGGATGGATGGATGGATGGATGGATAGATAGTAGGTGTGGATGGATGGATGAATTGATGGATTACTAGATAGATAGGTTGATAGATAGGTGGATGGATGGATATAACAGCTGGTAGGTAGGTAGATAGATAGATAGATAGATAGTAGGTGTGGATGGATGGATGGATTACTAGATAGGTAAGTTGATAGATGGATAGAGAGGTCAATAGATAGATAGATAGACAGATAGATAGAAGGATGGATGGATAGAAAAATAGCTAGCTAGGTAGCTAGATAGATAGACAGACTTCAAGGGAACCAGCAACTGAATTGAAAACTGCTGATGACTTTATAACGCTGTGCTCTAGAGCAGGCATGGGCACACTTTGGCCCTCCTCCAGGTGTTTTGGACTTCAACTCCCACAATTCCTAACAGCCGGCAGGGCTGAAGTTTGCTCTTGCCAGTTCTATAGCATACATGGATGGATTAGTAGGTGGATAGGTCAAAAGATAGGTAAATAGATGGGTGGGCAGAAAGGCTGATAGATAGATAGATGGATAGGTAGGTAGGTAGATAGAAAGATGGATGGATAGATAATAGATAGATAGACAGAAAGTAGATGGATGGATGAATTGATGGATTACTAGATAGCTAGGCCAGTAGATAGGTCGATAGATAGGTAAATGGATAGATGGATGAATGGTGGATGGATAGATGGATGGATGGAAAGATAGATAGATAGGTAGATAGATAGATAGATAGGTGTGGATGGATGGATGAATGAATGGATGGATGGATTACTAGATAGCTAGGTCAATAACTAGGTCGATAGTTAGGTAAATGGATAGATGGATGAATGGGTGCTTAGAAAGGCTGATAGATGGATAGATAGGTAGACGGATGGATTAGTAGATAGATGGATAGATAGATAGAATGTGTGGATGGATAGATGAATGAATGGATGGATTGCTAGATAGGTAGGTTAGTAGATAGGTAAACAGATGGCTAGAAAGAGAGGTCAATAGATAGATAGATAGACAGACAGATGTCTAGATGGATGGATACATAGCTAGATAGACAGACTTCAGAGGAACCAACAACGGAATGGAGAACTGCTGGTGACTTTGTAAGACTGTGCTCTAGAGCAGGCATGGGCACTGTGCTCTAGAGCTGGTGGGCTGTTAGGAATTGTGGGAGTTGAAGTCCAAAACACTGGAGAGGGCCAAAGTTTTCCCATACTTGGAGATGCACACCGAATTGTAGCCAGCCTTGTTTCCATGGAACGTTTTTTTCCAAGAAGCCCACCTTTGCCTTTGTTTGGGATTAGCTTGTCTGTGCCAGCCTGAGCCGTATCTCTTTCCTTGGGACCCTGTTGTTGTGGCGTTCTTTCTGGAGTGGCATGGAGTGTGGTGGTGCGGATGGCAAGAGATCATTGTGGACAAACATTTGTCGCATGGCACTGTGTTTCTGTTCCAAATGTCTTGCATTGGTCATGGCTTGGGCTGCTGGATCCCCTTTGTTATGCTGATCTTGGAGTTGCCTATCTTTTTCCGAGATGGTGTTTGTGCCTAAAGGAAGGAGCCTGGCCTGGTGCATCAGGGGAGGGGCTCTTCCAAAATACCTGGCTTTGGAGGTGGGGGGGGGGGGGGGTCTCTCTCCAGCAGAGGTCAGCTCTTTGGGGCATCCCTCCTCCTCCGTCCACTCTCCTTTTCTCATTCTTTTGTTCCTGAATTCAAAGATCTCCTTTCTAATTAATTACACTCTTTAACAAAATCTGAAAATATTTCCTGGTTTGAAAGTTGTATTTCCTGTTTAATGCTGCAGTCCTCACTTTGAAAGGAGTTGCTCTACTCCAGAAACTTTGTTTCTGTGGCTGCCACAAACTAGGTTGCAATTGGTGGACACTCAATGATGAGATAACCATTGAAAAACTAGAGCAAGGTGTGCTGCAGGTGGGTTTTTTTGTAGTTTAATGAACCTTCTAGACCCAACTAGTAAACAAACATGGATAACCCTGGAACAGAAATCAGGTTATTGAGTGTTACTATTTGAACAGGAAACCAGTTCTGCATGCAAGCTCCCTATCTTCCGTTACAATCTCACCAGTGACTCTCTTCCTCTTGCTTGTGACACTCCCCTAGGAGAACTCTTGCTCGATTCTTTACTAGTGTCCGTTTCACTTCATCCCACCTTTGCCTTCCTGATTTCACCTGTGAACTTTTGCCCTGCACAGCCTCCAGGCCTTGCCTGCTTCTCCTTTCCAGGTCCAGCGCAAGGCCTTGGCAGAGCTGCCCCTCCGTCTCCAGCACACAGAAGGATTTGGAGCTGTCCGTGAGGCAGTGGGCATGCGCCAGAAGGATTCACCACTTGGGGTAAATTCTATATCATTTTTATTCAGGGTCAACATAGTAAAACAAAGCAATAACAATATCAAAAAAATTCAGAATGTTTAAAACATATCTTCTTCTTGGCTTTTCTTCACGAATGAAGATTCAGGAAGGACTCATCCCGCGTTTTCTACAAGCGCGTTGTTGACTAAAAAGACCAATCCGAGATAGGCAAGTCCGGTTGCAGAAAGCACAGCAGAAAGTCTCCTTGAGTGATGTTGTTTCCAAGTTGCGGTTCTTTCTGCGTTGTCGTTTCTCTTCGAGACTCTGGCGTGTCTCATCGAAAGAGGCTGCAGCATTGTGGATAGTGCGTCTCCATGCCTCCCGATGTGAGGCCAGGGTGGACCATTGTTGGTGATCAATCTGGCCGAGACTAAGATGTTGTTTCAGAGAGTCCTTGTATCTCTTTTTGGGGGCGCCTCTCTTGCGCTGACCTGTGGCGAGTTCACCATAGAGTAGTATCTTTGGGAGGCGGTGGTCCTCCATCCTAGAGACGTGTCCTGCCAGCGCAGCTGTGTTCTCAATAGCATGGCCTCAATGCTGGTGATCCCTGCTTGCTCAAGGACAGCAACATTCGCCACATAGTCAGTTCAGTGTATATTTAGGATTGTGCTAAGACAGCGCTGATGAAAGCGTTCGAGGAGTCGTAGGTGCTGGCGATAGGTGACCCATGTTTCAGACCCATATAGGAGAATGTGTGTGTGAATTAGCAAGTCCGCAGTAAGTGAACTGCGAAGTAACGAGGGAACACTGTATATCTCTTCCTTATTAATGACTGAGATAAAGGGTTAGAAGGCATGATCATCAAGTTTGCAGATGACACCAAATTGGGAGGAATAGCCAAGACTCCCGAAGACAGGAGCAGGATTCAAAACAATCTTAACAGATTAGAAAGATGAGGGGCCAAAACTAACACAATGAAGCCTAACAGGGACAAATGCAAGAGACTCCACTTATGCAGAAAACAGGAAATGCAAAGAAACAGAATGGGGGACACGTGGCTCGAGAGCAGGACGTGGGGAAAAGATCTTGGTGTCCTCGAGGGAAGGAAGGAGAACAGGAGCCAGGAATGTCATGCGGTGGCTAAAAAATCCAATGGGATTTTGGCCTGCATTAATAGAAGCCTAGTGCCTTGATCCAGGGAAGTCCTGCTCCTCCTTTATTCTATTCTGCTTTGGTCAGACCACGTTACCTGGAACCACACTGTGTCCAATTCTGGGCACCACAACTGAAGGGAGATGTTGACTCTAAGCTGGAATGTGTCCAGAGGAGGGCAACTAAAATGACCAAGAGTCTATAGAACAAGCCCTATGAGGAGCGGCTTCAAGAGCTGGGCATGTTTAGCTTGAGAGGAGACATGATGAGGGCCAGGATCAAGAGATGAGAGAAGGGAGCAGGCTTCCTTTCTGCTGCCCTGGAGACTAGGATGCAATGGCACAATGGTTTCTAACTACAGGAAAAGAGACTCCACCTGAACTCCAAGAACTTCCTGTGAGAGCTGTTCAGTAGTGGAACTCTCTGCCCTGGAGTGTGGTGGAGGCTCCTTCTTTGGAGGCTTTGAAACAAAAGCTAGATGGCCATCTGGATGGTGCTTTGAATCCGATTTTCCTGTTTCTGGGCAGAATGGGGTTGGACTGGGTGGCCCAGGAGGTCTCTTCCAACTCTAGGATTCTCTGAGTCTATGATTCTTCATTGCCGCACCTGTTTTATTGCTTTATTGGAGGAGGCCAAGAGCGGGCCTCTTTTGCCTGGAAAGAGAGAAGACACTGGGGGCCTTCCTGAAATACCTGAAGGGCAGCCAAGTGGAAGATGGAGGGAGGGAAGGACTCCAATGACATGGAAGCTCCCTGCTTGTCTCTTCCTCATTCGACTCCTGAGCTGAGCAGCCCTTCCTTTGAGGGAAGGAAAGAGGCAGTTGGAGCTGGCCCATCGGCCGGCCCCCAGGCTCCAGTGATTGATCATGGACTCAATCCACCTGGGCCAATTAATAACAGCACCTCGAGCAATGGCACTTACAATCTAGCACCACAAAAGAGGCGGAGGAAACATAGGCCCAGGACCTTCTGGGGTGCCGACTATATCTCCCGGAGGTCGGCTACCTCTTCCGGCTTCCAGAGGGGTCCAAGGGGCGGCCTGGTTAAACCCTTAAAGGGTAATGTAACATCGGACCCACCTAAAGTGACTGACTTTCCATCTAACTATAATACTACCGGGGAAGCCGATACCACCACATCCCCTGGCATGAATTGTTCGCCACCGGCGACTATAGCAGGTGATAAACTCCCAGCGCCAGAGAACCCTCACGTGCACGGCACCTGGCTCCCAGGAGAGATGACGTTCACCCCAGCCCCTCTCAGGCTGTACCCTGGGAGTGGAAAGTCGCCCCCCTTTGATGGTACATAACTGCCTCCATGGTGTGCATGGCCTTATGTTTCTCTCCCCTATTTATGTGTTAACCCTTAACTGTTGTCCTGTAATGTGTGTTTCATTGTCATTCGTTATAATTCAAGCTGTAAACCGCTCCGAGCCTCTGGGGAGTGGCGGTATAGAAGTTTGAAATATAAATAAATAAATAAATATCAACCAGGAAGAGTCTCCCGAGGGCAAGAGGGCCCTTGGACAGCCTGGCTTTCAGAGCAGTTCTTCTGTCTTTGCTGCTGGGCAGAAAGATATGCAGACGATCCTACTTTGATGGCCAAGAGCGAGGAGGAGCCGAGGAGCCTAATGACCAAGGTGAAAGAAGAAAGTGCAAAAGCTGGGTTGCGGTTAAACATTAAAAAAACCCCAAGATTCTGGCAACCGGACTGATCGAGTGGTGGTAATATAAATTAAGTTTAATAATAATAATAGACAACTGGCAAATGGAGGGAGAAAACGTGGAGGCAGGGACAGGGTTTGTATTTCTGCAGACGCAGACTGAAGCCGGGAAATCAAAAGACATTTACTTCTTGGGAGGAGAGCCAAGAGATAAGATCATGAAGAGTAGAGAATCACACTGGCAACAAAGATTTGCATAGTCAAAGCAATGGTATTCCCCATAGTCACCTACGGATGTGAGAGCTGGACCAGAAGGAAGACTGAGCGAAGGAAGACAGGTGCTTTTGAACTGTGGAGTTGGAGGAAAGTTCTGAGAGTGCCTTGGACCGGGAGAGGGTCAAGCCAGTCCGTACTTCAGGAAAGGAAGCCTGACTGCTCATTGGAGGGAAGGGTAGTAGAGGCAAAGATGAAGTGCTTTGGCCCCATAATGAGAAGACAGGAAAGCTTAGAGAAGGGAATGATGCTGGGGAAATGGGAAGGAAAGGGGAAGAAGGGCTGTGGGACAGCTCCAGAAAGAAGTTAGGCTGTGTGGCTGTCTCTTTGGGTGCCTTTGCTTTGGGGTTCCCTTCCTTCCCTGCAGCCTTGGGCTTCTAATGGAACACCCATTGGTTGCTCTTGGAGAGCATCTCTGGTGCCCGGCCAAGAGAGCCGCTTGGGTTCTTGCAACTGCTTGGAGGTGGCTGCCGCTGCTTCTGACATCCACGTGGAAACGGGAGCGTCATCTTAATCACCAGGGCATAATGACCGTAATCAAGTGGGAGCTAATTGCCACCGTGATGCAAGAACTCAGAACCGTGGGGAAACGGCTTCGCATCCTGCCTCTCATTCCTACCCAAATGGGTCACCGTCCTTTTTGCCAAAGTGTGACAAGAATCCAGGCCTAATCCTTCCTTGGCCTTCCCTTCCGTGTTCGGTCCTGATGTGGAGGGAAGGCATCCGCGTCCAAACTGGGTTAAACATGCATGTCTGCCATTAACGAAATTTCGGAATTTATTCAGGGAATTCTGATTTTTTGGGGGAAAATTTCGGAAGTCAATCAGATTTGAAGCGCCAGCGCCCCCTACATCCAGAATGAGTTTTGAACCTTTTTTTTGTGGATCAACCAGGCCTACTATGCACCCTTTGGAACATGGTTCTGGAACATGGCCTTATAGCCCGGAAAACTCACAGCAACCCAGTGATTCTGGTCATGAAAGCCTTCGACAACACATATGCACCCTTTCTTCTTGTGAGAAGAAAGCCTCCGGGAAAGCCACGGCGGAGACGGACGTGCTGCAAAGGCACTCCGGCTGAGGATGCACAACACATTCATCTCCTGCATCAATGGCAGAACATGAGAGAGAGGGTTCATGGAATCATAGAATTGGAGGGGACCTCATCGCCCATCCCATACAATGCCCTATTGCTAGCCAGAAGAAGCACAACCAAAGCACCCCATCCAGCCTCTGTTTGAAGGCCTCCACAGAAGGAGCTTCTATCACCAGAGTCCGAGGGAGAGAGTTCCACTGTTGAACAGCTCCTCATGTGATTAGGAAGTTCTTCCTAATGTTCAGAGGAATCTCCTTTCCCATCATTGGAACCCATTGTTCAGCTGGTGGCTCATTCCCACAAAGGAAACCAGTTTCCCACTGGGAACAGGGCTTTGGTCTGGCTTCCAGAGCTCCCCTTCAGCCTTCCTTCTGCTTTGGATATTGGGGCAGATGAGATTCATTTGGCTAGTTTTGACCATCAGCTCTCTAATCTGTGAAGGCCATTATGTATTCGGATCCTGTCCTTGGGGATGAGCTATGCTTCCCAATGTCACGCCCGCTTGTCCATCGTGTGAGTCATTGATAAAGATGTGGCATAGCTCCGAAAGGCCCAGGGCAGGACCCCCTTCTCCAGGAGGAAGGAAGGGGAGCCATTGGACAAAAGCAGCTGAGTAACCCGTTCCCAAGTTGACTCATAGTTTACTAGCTGCTTTTTGGGGGACTATTGTGAGGAACCTTTAACCTTCTTAAAATCAAGATAGGCCACATTCACAGCATTATCTTCAATTACTAACCCATAAAAGAAAGAGAGGTGAGATTAGCCTGGCCTGACTTGTTTTTGAGAAACCCGTTTAGACTTCGAATGAGCAAGGCATTCCTTCCTAAGTGATGCTCACAGTCTCTTTAATGATCTGCTCCAGAATTTTCCCTGGTATTGATCTCAGGCTGGCAGGGCAGTCCTCATTTGGGTCCTCTTTTCCCCTCTCTTTGAAAATGGGAACAATATCTGGGGACAGCATTGGCCTTCTTCTGGTCTGCTGGGACTCCTCCTGTTCTCCAGGGATTCTTCTCAAGGAGGATCACCAGAGGTTCTGAAATTACTTCGGCCAGTTCTTTTAGTCCCTTTGGGTAGAGTTCATCTGGCCTTGGACATTTAGATTAGCCAGATATTCCTGCCCTGCCTCTTTACCTGCTCTGTAACCTGTCCCTTCCTGCAGGGGTGTCCAACTCATTTCCATCAAGGGCCACATCCACCTTACTTATGGCTGCCTTCAAAGGGCCTTTGAATCCATGGATGGAGAATCCAATTATAATTTCTTGTACATAGTAGTCAGTGCTCTGCAGTTTGCACCCAATTTGGGTCTTCAGACATTACTGAATAACCATTCCCATCACTTTTTATTATCTGGGGATAATGGAAATTGCAGACCAATAGCACCTTTGGTTATTTAATTTATTTATTATTTGAACTTGTATGCCGCCACTCCCCGAGGGCTCAGAGCAGCTCACAATCACATAAAAACATAATACAATCAAACAGCATTTAAAATTGGCAAAAATAGTTAGACAATTTAGCAATTGAATACTAACCGAAAGAGATGAGTCTTGCAGGCCTTGCGGAATGATGGTAGGTCTTGCAAGGCCCGGACTTCACTTGGAAGAGTGTTCCAAATGGATGGTGCCACCACAGAAAAGGCTCTACACCGGGTGGACACCAAGCGGATAGATTTAACGCCAGGTACCTCGAGGAGGTTCAGATGTTCGGAGCGGAGTGATCTCTGGGGTTGATAGGGGATAAGACGGTCCCTCAGATACAATGGCCCCAGACCATGCAAGGCCTTGAAAGTTAACACCATCACCTTGAAGGTGATTCGGTGCTTGACTGGAAGCCAATGAAGCTGCAAAAGGATGGGAGTGATGTGACCTCTCACCGGAAATCCAGTAAGAAGTTACGCAGCGGCATTCTGGACAAACTTAAGTTTCCGGATCAGAGACAAGGGCAGGCTAATGTAAAGGGCTTTACAGTAGTCCAGTCTTGAGATAACCGTGGCTTGGATCACCGTGGCTAGGTCGTCTCTGGAGTCAGCTGCCTAGCCTGCCGCAGATGGAAGAAAGCGGTTTTGCTGACGCTGGCGATTTGAGCTTCCATCATCAACAAAAGGTCTAAAATAACCCCGAGGCTCTTTACAGAAGATGATGGGCATAATGCCTCGCCATCCAGGGTAGGCAGCTGGACCACCCCGCCCACCGGATGCCCCAACCACAGTATTTCCGTCTTTGCTGGATTCACCCTCAATCTACTGGCACGCAGCCATCCAGTGACGGCCTCAAGGCACTGATGGAAACAAGAGGGTACGGAGTCTGGTCGTCCTTCCATCCTTAGAACAAGCTGGGTGTCGTCAGCGTACTGATAACATTCCAACCTGAAACTTCACACCAGACTAGCAAGTGGTTGCATATAGATGTTAAATAACAACGGGTTATGAGGTTGGGGAAAGGTGAAGGGACATTTTAGAGTCAGGCATCACCTCTGCAAGCCTTATCCCTAAATCCAAATCCCAGCCTCCCTGGTGTCACCTTATCACAACTCCCATCGGGTCTAGTCCTGATGGCTAATGGTGACGAATACATGAACATCTAGAGGAGGACCACATAAAAGGGCATTGAAGACCTCCAGGCCTTGAGTTTGACACATGTGCCTTCCTGCATCCTCTCCTACATCTTCCCAACGTTCAGTACTGTTCGTCTTTTGGGAGATGAGGCAAAGAAGGTGCTGAATAGTTCCCTGTACTCAACGGCCCTACTATTTCCTTGTTCTTCCTTTTGCTATGGATATAACAACAATAACAAAGTCAATTCTGTGCTTTAGACGTTCTAACATCCTCCCTTCAAATACTGACTATTTGACTTCCTCTTTGGTGATTTCTCCCTTTGGCTATTTATTGAACTTTACCCTTTTAAATCTCTGCTCAGTTGAAAGTTCCTTAGGCCTCCATTCTGGCTTCCTTCTCCTCCTCACTGGAACTCTCTGAAGCTGCGCCTCCAAGATCTCACTTTCCAGAAACTCCCATCCATCATGAACTCCTTTCTCCCTTATATTCTTTACCATCGGATCATGCTCACTTTTCCCTGAAGTTCACGGAAGCCACCTTTCTTGAAGCCTAGTGTGCTTCTCTGACTACTTCCTGTGTCCCCTTTCCACTGTAAAACAAACTCCCGTAGGACACCTAAGGAACCTGCCACATCCACCCCATTGACCAGGCCATCCCCATTGCTTAGGATCAGATCTAAAATAGCTGGTCCCCTTGCTGCTCTTCCACCTGCTGGACCATGAAATGGTCTGCAAGGGAAGGGAAGGGTTTGTTGAACTTTGTATTCTTGGCAGAGTTTGCCTTCCAACAAATGCCAGGATAGTTGAACTGTCCCACGACTATCACATCTCTCCTTTGTGTATGTGTTGCGATCTGTTCTAGGAAGGCCTCATCCAGATCCTCAGTCAGGCTTGGCGGTCTGTAGTAGACCCTCACAATGGCATCCCTGTTGTTTCCTTCTCCCCTATTTTTGTTTTACCTACATGCTCTCAACCAAACATGAGATTCATTCCATGGCTTCCTGCTCATATAGTCATATTTGCTCTGCTGTGTTAAGAGTTCGGGTCATCTTGTTTATTATCAGCCCTAATTGTTGTGCCTGTGTGTCATCATTCCTGATTTGTGGAGACCCTGAATAACACTCCATGAGCTGGATCTACTGCCCTGTATCCCAGGATCTGATCCCAGATTATCTGCTTC
Organism: Anolis apletophallus; assembly: GCA_030556195.1. Taxonomy (NCBI): domain Eukaryota; kingdom Metazoa; phylum Chordata; class Lepidosauria; order Squamata; family Anolidae; genus Anolis; species Anolis apletophallus. The sequence continues at coordinate 151,663,789 of JARBWK010000007.1, read as the reverse complement.
GAACTGGATTATATGAGTCTACACTGACAGATAATATGGGATGATAAGAAGATAATCTGGGATCAGATCCTGCATATTGGGCTCAGCCTACGAAAGTGATTCAATGGGTTTCCTCAGCCAAGCAACGGTTCAAACCCTAGTCTCTGAGGTCACAGTCCAATGCTCAAACCAGTGGCCTATGAGATCTTTCAGCTGTTTTGCATTGCTCAGCCGGAGAAGAGCCAGATGGATTCTTCTGTAGCTGCCCGAGTTTGTGCATCTCTGTGTGTGCCTTGAGGAGTTAGCACAACTGCAGTGAGGGAGGAAGATGGCGTCGGCGTGTTAAGAGGTGTTTAGCTGAGCTCCGGTATCGTGACTGTTTTTCTTTATCTTATCCTTCCTCCCTTTAATGTTTTGCCCCATTTGGCCTTGAACTATCAAAAACTTCAGGGCCCCCAAGTTGTTGACGCAAAGCCATGAAAGCAAATCCATCACCCGCTTCCTTGATGGCAGAGGCAAAGTTCACCCAGTTAGACTTTTGCCAAGTAAGGAGAGCCAGGGCTCAAAGGTAGGCAGGTGGACGGAGTCATGGAGGGACGGAGAAGAGGAAGGCTGCCCTCAACTTACTGGGCAAGGACAGTGGCAACGAGAGCAAAAGGAGGATAGCATCCAGATCAAGGAAATCCAGGATCCCGTTGTATTCTGCTCTGGCCAGGCCTCACCTGGAATAATAATCATATCCCCGTGTCCCATTTTGGGTAAAAGCAAGTCAAGAGGGATATACACCAGCTGGGAGGCATCCAGAGATGGTCCACCAAAGTGGTCAAAGGTTTGGAAACTATTCCATTCTCTGAATCAGTATTTCCCAACCTTTTTTGAGCCACAGCACACTTTTTACATTTTAAAAAATCCGAGGGCACACCACCAACCAAAATGACACTCTAATACAGTAAAGAACGGCTGGGGGATGGTGGCCTGCTGTGAGCAGCTGCTGGGAGTGCCGAAGCCGGGGGAGGGGGTGGAGCCAGGCCATGCCATGCCCTGCCCCCTCCCCCTGACTTCAGCTCTCCCACAGCTTCTCCAGCCTTGAGGGGGCAGTGCCAAGCCAGCGGTGGCAGAGCCAGCACAATGCTGGTTTGGCACTGTCCCCTCAAGGTTGGAGAAGCTGTGGGAGAGCTGAAGCCGGGGGAGGGGGCGGAACCAGGTCGCGCCATGCCCCGCCCCCTCCCCCTGGCTTCAGCTCTCCCACAGCTTCTCCAGCCTTGAGGGGGCAGTGCGAGCGAGGGGTGGGAGTCATGGCCCCCATCCTTGGCGCCGCTCTCCACCATGACTACCGCCCCTCGCTCACTGAAGCCGCGCGGAGGAGGAGGAGCATGAGCGGTGGACAGGCTTCAGTGGGTGGGGCTCCTCCTCCGCACGGCTTCAGCAAGCGAGGGGTGAGAGTCATGGCGGGAGTCATGGCGGATTGGAGGCTGGCTGGGGAAATGGCCGAAGGAGGCGGCGCCCTGGCCCCTTCTTTTTCTTTGCCGCCGCCTGGCCCTTCCCCCTCCTCCCCCAAGCAGCAGGAGTTTGGCAGGAGGAGAGGGGGAAGGAAGAGGGGCAGAGAGCTTTTCTCGCAGCTCAGCAGGAGGTCTGTCATGGCACACTATTGTGCCGCGTCACAGCGGTTGGGAAACACTGCTCTGAGGAGCAGCAGAGGGAGCTGGGGATGTTCAGCTTGGAGAAGAGAAGGCCAAGTGGGAACATGAGAGCCATGCTTCAATATCTGAAAGGTGGTCATAAGAAAGAGGGAGCAGGTTTGTTTACTCCTGCCCTGGACCCCATGGAGCCAAGGGTTCAAATGACAAGGAAGGAGATGCCACTGAATATGAGGGAGAACATCTAGAAGAGCTGTTCGACACTGGAACTCTCTGCTTTGAAATCTGGTGGAGGCTTTTAAACAGAGGCTGGATGGCCATCTGTCTGGGATGCTTTCATGGTGCTTCTCCTGCATGGCAGAAGAGGGTTTGAACTGGAGGAACCATGTGGTCTCTTCCAAGTCTCTGGTTCTATGGAACAGGCTGCTCACAATTGGGCAGATACCGCCTTCTCATCAACAGAGGATCGGCTGATTTCTGATTGAGCTGAAATGGACCAACTGATGAAGGATAACACGGCAGGGAGATCTCAGCAAGATCATCAACTGCTTTTACGTAATTCGGAGATTCCTAGGCTGTGTCCGTTATAGCTCTTGAAAGATAGATAGTATTAAGCAAAAGGAAATGACTCAACTTTAATGAGATAGAGTTGGACAATGTGGTTGGTAGGAGCGGACGTGGGCTAGGACAGCAAATGCAACTGAGTTGGGGCCGAAGCCCACTTCACCCCCTCCCTTTCTGTCTTCCTCTTTTAGGATCCCTCGCTTGGTCGTCCTTGCCTGTGAATGCCGTCCCTCCCGGCAGCTTTGGCCACCCGTCCCCTTCTTGATGGTCTTCCTTCATTTCTTGGTGAGTTAAGTCTCATGGGCCCTTCATCGCCTTGTGGCCCCAAAGCAGGGGTGCTCACACTTTTTCAGCATGCGAGCTACTCTTAAAGCAACCAAGTCCAAAAGATCTACCTGCCCCCGCCGCCGTGCGCTCCCGCGCACTCCCGCCACTGCGCATGCTTTTGTTGCTGTTTTCCGCCCGCGCAGCGCTTCTTCCGCCTGCAGGGCATTGCAGGAAGGAGAAAGCACGAGGCGGGGCATCCAGACGGAGCGCTCTGCCCTGCCTGTCTCGCCGGCAATGGAGGCTGCACAGCTGCTTCTGGACGAAAGAGAGGCAGGGCGCTCCCTCCAGAGGCCCTGCCTCGTGCTTCCTTCTTTCTGCAATGCCCTGCAGGCGAAAGAAGCACTGCGAGAGCGGAAGCCAGCAGTAGGAGCGCGCGTGCGTGCAGGGTGTGCGTGCGCATGGCAGGAGCACCCCATCCGACTGGTGAGGCCCGAAGATCACCTGGAAGAGGGCCGAAGATCTACTAGTAGCTCCCGAGCTACTGAATGAGCACCCCTGCCCCAAAGGGTCTCTTCAGGCAGCCGCTTGCAGAAGAAAAGCTTCAAGCATGAGCCGGGGGTGATGGGTCAGGTTTCCATTATCTCTACAGTTTCAGGTGATTTTGATGACTTGTTTTAACAACCCTGTGTTTATTTACAACTTGATGTTTATTCGCTGTCAGTTACGTATTGCAAATCATACATTTTTTTGTGTTGTGAGCTGCTCTTTGTGTCATTTCAGTGACGAAAGCGGGATATATACCTCATTGGGGAGATGGTGGTGGGGTATAAATAAAGATTATTATTATTAGAGATAAATATAACAACAACAATAGCACAAACCAACAAAAATATATTTGTTTTTTGGCTTTTATGCCTGTCCCTGGGGTTCTTTGGACCCTGATTCAGAAAATTGCATTGGAGAAACCGCATCAGCTCTAGTTTCTTAGAGATACTATGGTTATCATCATGGCTTTCTATGGGTGAGCAGAGGGCAACTTGTAGGTGGCAAGTGTTCTGTTTCTCAAGAACTAGACTTGATGGGGGGGGGGGAGGGTGACATTTTGGGAATCAGCACTTGTCAAATATACTCAGAAACAGGTGCATTGGCCAGTGTCATCTTTCTTTCTTCTAGCTTTATCTCTATTGGCCTATATGTTTCTCTAATTGATCTGTCTCTGTCATCCATTCATCCATCTATCTGTCTGCCCTGTCTTCATTTGCATCTATCTACATACATACCAAACTATCTGCCTGTCTGTCTATCTGCCTATCTCTCTGCCTTTTCACCCATCATATATCTCCCTATGTAGCAAACTATTGGTCTGTCTGTCTGTCATCTATCTATTTATCTACCTATCTCTCTATCTCAGTGTTTCTCAACCTGATGGTTGGGACCCCATGGGGGGTCGTGAAGGGGGTGTCAGAGGGGTCGCCAAAGAACATCAGAAAACACAGTATTTTCTGCTGTTCATGGGGGTTCTGTGTGGGAAGTTTGGCCCAATTTTATCGCAGGTGGGGTTCAGAATGCTCTTTCTAGGTGAACTATACATCCCAGCAACTACAACTCCCAAATGTCAAGGTCTATTTTCTCCACCAGTGTTCACATTTGGGCATATTGAGTATTGGTGCCAAGTTTGGTCTAGGTCCATCATTTGAGTCCACAGTGCTCTCTGGATGTAGGTGAACTACAACTCCCAAACTCAAGGGAGTTTGGGAGTTTGCCCACCAAAACCATCCAGTATTTTCTGTTGGTCATGGGAGCTCTGTGTGCCAAATTTGGTTCAATTCCATCATTGGTGGAGTTCAGAAGGCTCTTTGATTGTAGGTGAACTATAAATCCCAGCAACTACAACTCCCAAATGACAAAATCAAACCCCCTCCCCAACCCCACCAGTACTCCCATTTTGGGCGTATTCGATATTTGTGCCAAATTTGGTCGAGTGAATGACAATAATCCTGCATATCAGATATTTACATGACGATTCATAACAGTAGCAAAATTACAGTTGTGGAGTAGCATCCAAAATAATGTGATGGTTGGGGTCAACACAACATGAGGAACTGCATTAAGGGGTCGCGGCATTAGGAAGGCTGAGAAACACTGCTCTATCTGCTTCATTTGTCATCTATCAACCTATGTACCAAACAATCTATAATCGATTTGCCTATTTGTGTATCTGCCTATCTCTCTATCCGCCTGTCTTCATCCGTCACCTACCTACCTTCCTATCTACCTACGTACATATCTACCTACGTACATGCTTCGTGCTTCATCTATCTACCTACGTATCAAACTATCCATGATCTATCTCTCTATCTGCCCATCTCTCTCTCTGTGTCAACTGTTATCTGTCTGCCTCTCACTCTCTCTTTCTCTCTATTTGCTTATCTATCTTTCTTCATCTGTTATTTATCTCCCTGTCTGTCTCTCTGTCTCTCTAATCTCTCTCTACTATAATATTCTATCCTATCATATCTCCCTTTATCTATCACATAGCCCAACCCCAGAAAAGTGTTGTTGTTGTTACTCCAGAAATGAGTGAGATGTGTGTGCACTTTGGGGGGTGAGGGTGGGGTGAGGCTCCTGCTGCCAGGTGCCCCGCCATGCAGACCTCTTTGGCAGCCAGCGACTCATGGCTCCGTTCCTGAGCAGAAGAGCCAGGTATGTTCCTTCTGCAGATGAAATTCCACACGCTGTGTCCCAACATGTGAAGAAACCTCACAGGGCTTCCCCTCCTCCTGGCTGCAGATGTTATCCCACCCACCCACCCACCCTGGGCCCCCCACCCTGCAGATAAATAGCCCTGCTCCTGACATCTCCCTCTTGTTCTCCTCTTCCTCCGCAGCAGCACTTCCTGGCAGAACATCGCAGGACGGAGAGCCCAGCCTCGTGAGAGGAGTGCCCTGTGGCCCAGAGGGAGCCTTGTGAGCCCTGCAAGGGCCCTTCGTGGCCAGGATGGGCCTGCGGGAGTCCCCCTACTCCAACCGGCTGCTGGGGGCCCTAAACTCGGGGGCCCGGGCGGCCCTCTTCCCCAGCTACTGGCTGCTGAACCAGCTTCTGGCCCTGCAGAGCACCACGGCTGAGAAGCGGCAGCGGCACAAGCGGTGCCCACCTTACGCCCTGTGGACCCTGGTCAAGGGGCTGCTCATCCTACCGGCCTTCCTGCTCTCGCTGCCCTTCTCCCTGCTGCCCTTTCTGCTTTGGCTGCCCCTCCAGGCCGCCCGCCGGCCCTTCGCCTACCAGTACACCCCCGGGAGGGGCCCCTCTGGCGGGGAGGAGTGGCCGCTCCTTGAGACAGGCCAGAGCCACACCTTCTCCTTCCTCAGTGGCAACGTCTGCCTGCTGCCCGAGGGCATGGCCAAATTCAGCAACCTGAGCCGGACCCAGTGGCGGGCCAAGCACATCGGGAAAATTCTGGCCCAGGCGGCCACCAGCCATCATCGCCGCCGCTCTTCCCCCCCTCCTTGCTCCAGGAATGGCTCTGGAGCCCCCAACGGGTATGGGGCCACAGGCGCCAGCCCCCCTCGGTCCTGCCAGAGGCCCTTGAGCACAACCATTGAGGTGGAGTTTGACGGGGAGGGCGACGGGGCCGGGGAGGGCCACCTGTGGGAGGTCACGGCCCGCTTCCCGGCGCAGGCGGACTTTGTGTGCCTCCAGGAGGTCTTTGACCTGCGGGCCTTGGCCTCCCTCCGCCGGCTGCTGGGCCCCTGCTACCCGCACATCCTCTACGATGTGGGCTCCTACGGCCTGGCAGGGCGCGCCGGCCTGAAGGTCTTCAACAGCGGGCTCTTCCTGGCCAGCCGACACCCGCTCCTGGCCGTCCAGTACCACTGCTACCCCAACGGCAAGGGAGAAGACGCCTTCGCTGCTAAGGGCCTCCTCTGCGCCCAGGTACCATTTCTTCTCCAGTCTAACATGCCGCCAAATCTAATGCGCACTTCTTTTTCCAAATCCTTGAAACCCAAAAAAGTATTTGCCGGCGAATGTAGTGCACAGCGGCATAAAGTGCACTCTTTGTCCTTTGGCCAAAAAAGGTGGCTGCGTGCTTAGGATGCCTTCTTTGAAATCAAAAGTGTTAGAACAACAAAGATCCCAGCAATGGAAAGGAAAACCTTAGGATGCATATATGCTATAGAACCGGCAAGAGCAACCTTTGGCCCTTCAGGTGTTTTGGACTTCGACTCCCACAGTTCCTGGGAGATGAAGTCCAAAACATCTGGACGCTAAAGTTTGCCCATGCCTGGATCAGTAGATAGATGGGTGAATAGATAGATAGATGGATGGATGGATGGATGGATAGATTGATTACTAGATAAGTAAATTTATAGATAGGAAGTAGGTAGACAGATAAGTAGAGAGGTCAATTAGTAGACAGACAGATTGATTGAGAGGTAGGCAGGCAGATAGATGTATGTCTGGATGGAGATAGATAGATAGATAGATAGTAGGTGGATGGATGGATGACTTGATAGGTAGGTTGATAGATTGGAAGAAAGGTGGATAGAAAGAGACAGATAGATGAATTAGTAGATAGGTATGTGTATGTATAGACGGACGGATAGATAGATAGACAGACAGACTTCAAAAGAACTAACAACTGAATGGAAAACTGCTGGTGACTTTCTACTGCTGTGCTCTAGATCAGGCATGGGCAAACTTGGCCCCTCTTCCAGGTGTTTTGGACTTCCACAATTCCTAACAGCCTACTGGCTTGCGTACCCTAATGAAGTTGTGAGCCATGCTGGCAGTGGCATAATAGCCACCGGTAGGGCCTCCCATGCCAGACAGGTCACAACTGAAGAAGGGTCTGACAAAGAGCGTCAAGGGGCAGGATGGGCTCTCTAGCCTTTTGGCAACCATCCTAGGAGAAGGAAAACTCTGATTTCAAACCCGGGCAGGTGGTGCTCGTCTAACCCTGTGAGGTCAACCATCTTAGAGAAGGAAACTCGAACCAAACCTACGACCTGAGGACCTCACTGCCACTGTCCAAGCTTGCTAGGCCCCGGCAGAGGAACCGTTGCTTTAAAGGGTGAGGCCAGTTCTGTGCACGCTGCGCTCCACCAGAAAATCCATTGCACAGGCTCGCTCGGCTGTTAGGAATTGTGGGAGTTGAAGTCTAAAACAGCTGGAGGGCCCAAGTTTGCCCAGGCCTGCTGTAGAAGGAATGCATTTTAACGCCTTGTTTCAGTGCTATGGAATCATGAGGACTGTAGTTTGGCAAGGTCTTGAGCCTTCCCTGCCAAAGGCTACTGATGCCTCACCAAACTACATATCCCAGGATTGCTCAGCATTGAGCTGCCTCATTTTGGAAAGAGCATTTAGCCAAATAAGGGTGAGCATTAGATTCATGTTTCAGGGGAAGAGAAGAGGGCACAGGGCAGGACTCGGTGGGCATAGAATGGGTCGAGGAAGGAAGCGCCCCGAAGTGAACCCTGCCATTCCCATCTTCTTCTTTTTTGAAGGTGTTTATTTAGAAAGACATTTGCATCCTCCCTTTGCGCTTCCTCTGCTCCATCAGTGCCCTGACTCAAGGTGGTTCAGTACCGGCGAAGACGGAGATCTTGTGGCTGGGCCGCCCGGGGGGGTAGAGACCCAGTTGCCGACGTTTGATGGCGTGGCACTTCGCCCGCAGCCTCTAGTTAAGAGCTTAGGGGTCCGGCTGGACACCCAGCTGTCTATGGAGGTGCAGATCGCCTGCGCCTGCAAGACAGCGTTTTACCATCTGCGACAGGCAAAACGCCTGGCTCCTTACCTCTCCTGCTGCTACCTGGCCATGGTGATCCAAGCCACGGTCATCTCGAGGCTCGATTCCTGTAATGCGCTGTACATTGGCCTACCCTTGTCGGCGATCCGGAAACTTAAGTTGGTACAGAACGCAGCAGCGCGTCTGCTCTCAGGAGCCCCAAGATCTGCGCATGTAACCCCACTCCTGCGCGAACTGCACTGGCTTCCTATTGAATTCCGAGTCTCCTTCAAGGTGTTAGTCTTAACTTTTAAGGCCTTACATGGTTTGGAGCCAGTGTACCTGAAGGAACGGCTTACCCCATACGTGCCCAGAAGATCACTGTGTTCAGAGGGGCTTAACTTACTGGAGGTGCCTAGTATCAAGACCTACAGGCTATCGAGTACGCGGCAGAGAGCGTTCACAGTGGCTGCGCCGAGCCTCTGGAACTCGCTGCCTGAGGAGACGCGAGCTCTAAGGGGCTTGATGGCATTTTGCAAGTCCGTAAAGACTTGGCTGTTTAGGCAGGCATTTGGCTTCAACTGATGCCTGCTATAACCTGCCATCCTGCCGCGTCTTGCTGCCTGCATTATTGTCGCCTGCTGGGGCTTTATTGTTGGTTTAATTGGTTTTATATGTTGTTTTTATGTGTTTTTATTTGGTTTTATGCTGTAAACCGCTCTGGGCTCCAGAGAGAGCGATCTACTAAATCGAATAAATAAATAAATAAATAAATAAATAAAAGTACAAGAAAGAAAAACGAGGCCCTAGAAACAAACGAATATAGCACAATCCACAAATTGAACCCAAGGAATGTGTTGTTGTGTTGATGTGTTGTTGGGCTTGGCCTCATATAAGCTGCCCCGAGTCCCCTTAGGGAGATGGTGGCGGGGTATAAATAAATAATAATTATTATTATTATTATTATTGGGAAAACCTGGCAAAATATAGACCTTTGGATCGCAACTCCCAGGAGTGTCAGGGCTTGAGTCCAAAAGCAAGTTGGTTTTCCCCATCTTCTGCCTTGGTGGTTTGTACCTGGGAAGGTGAGGCCTAAAGGCAAACCTTGGGGAGGAATACTTGGTATCTAGGGCAGGGCAGAGCGGAGGGCAGCCAGGGCCATCGATGAGCTTATAGCAGGGAACAGGAAAGAGAAAATGCAGGGTGGGGCTCTGATCAGGTTTGAAAGACGGTCAAAGCTAACTTGTTATTGTCGCAGCTGAGATAAAAGAGTAGGTAAATAAAAGAGTGACCTAACTTTGCCAGAAGAACCCCTGACGCGGGCGGCCATGCCTTTGTGCCAGGCGTCTTGAGGCTGAGAGAGGCCTTGTGGTGGTCCCTTCTCAAACAAAGAGACACCTGGAGCAAAATAGATCTTGCAAACACAAGTGGGAAACAAAGCCGGCACCCCTTACCAACTTCGGCCCTCCTCCAGGTATTTGGACGTCAACTCACACAACTCCTGACAGCCTGTAGGCTGATAGCAATTGTGGGCGTTGAAGTCCGAAACACCTGGAGGGCTAAAGTGTGCCTATTCCTCCCTCACCGTATCCTGTCTCTTGCAGGTCCACCTTGGGTTTTCTCGTGGGCAAAGGATCGTGGGATACCTGAACTGCACCCACATGCATGCCCCGGAAGGTGAGTGGGTGAGTGAGTGAGTGAAGGAGAAAGCTACAGGTGCGGACGACCACTACAAATTAACAATATCGGGGGGGGGAATCTGTTCCTGGTTTGGAAGTATTATTTCCTGTTTAATTATGCCGTCCTTGCTTTAAAAGTAGTTGTTGTACTCCAGAAACTTTGTTGTTTTTGTGGCACAAACTAGGTTGAATTGATTGAGACCCTATCAGATATTTTTTGAAAAACTATTGCAACACGTGGTATAGCATGATGTCCCTCCCTCCCTCCCTCCCTCGCAGAAACAAAAATTTTGCAGTTAAATAAACGTTCCCCATGTTTTAATGATAGACCCAATTAAGAAATTCATATTCATAAGCCAGGAACAAAAATTGCATCATAATAATAATCATCATCTATATCAGTGATTTTCAACCAATGTGCCGCGGAACACTAGTGTGCCGTGAGAAATCATCAGGTGTGCTGTGGGAAATTATTTTCGAACTTCATTCATATATAAACTATAAGGCGCATCTGTCCCTTTAAGAAATGGAACCATAGCACTCTCATGTCACCTAAGAAGTGACGTGAGAGTGCTATGGTCGCGCGATCTTGGATTCACTCAGACGCGGCTAAGTAAACAAAGTTAGAGTTAGTGCTGCAGCTGCGCATCAAGTGACAGTGGCAATTTGGGATCACAGCAAGACAAATGAGTGACAGTGATGGAGAAGTTTTTGAGAAGGGAAGATGCAAATGCCGAACAGGGCCCTGGACAAAATTATGACACAGATGAAGGCCCTAATATGAGTGGTGTGGCTGTTGAGCAAGAGCTTCGTGTGTGTCTTTCTACCATTCCTGCCAGGATATCTATTTTGTTTTCATCGAAACAGGCCCAGGTTTCACACTGAGTGTATAAATACATTTAAAAACATATTAACTATATGTATTACTCTTAGGGTTGCCATTTTTTGATACAAGAAATAAGGGACATTTACGGGATTTTTCACAAAAATAAGGGACACTTCATTAAAATCTTGAAACTCAAACATTAGGTAGAAATAGTTTTATTAACAGAATAAGATAATGATTGAAACTCACAAAAAAACTGACTTACACCCTCTTAACAGGACATGGTATGTTTCTGCATGCTTTGTCATGCAGAAAAAAAACATCATTAGAACTACCTTATTTTCTCCATCTGTATTTAGTACTTGGCTTTGCTGACTTTAAAAGTGCACTGTCTAAACATTAAAATAAAATAAATTTTATAAGACAGTACATCTTCATGTCAATAGTTAATGGTATAGTATAGTATGGGATACACAGCATTGTATAGTATTGGGATACACAGCTAGGCCTATTGTAAGAGTAACTCTCAAGCAACCAGAAACTATCTTTATCCAACATGATCCAACATTCCCCTTGGGTAACAGTTAATTAGTCTACTGTACTTTGAAAAAGTCCTGTATCGCCTCTTCCTTCCAACGGGGACGCAGGCTGCCCTGCGAGTTGGGATCCCCGGGCAGGCATTGCCATGGAAACCACAGTGCGCACCTTCCTCTGGTCAACCCCGCCCAGTCCTGTCCTGCTAGTCAAAAATAAGGGACAGGGCCTGAAAATAAGGGACACAAATTTTAGGGCCAAAATAAGGGACGTCCCTTAGAATAAGGGACATATGGGAACCCTAATTACTGTGTTAGAGTGTCATTTTGTGTCATTTTGGTTTGTGATGTGCCCCAGGATTTTGTAAATGTAAAAAATGTGCAGCGGCTCAAAAAAGGTTGAAAATTACTGATCTATAGAAATAAAAATGTAATGTTTCTTTGATAGACCGAATTAACATAATCCCAGTGGACGAATTAACACCAAATTTGGACACAGTACACCTATCAGGCCAACAAGTGACCTCCACTCATAAAAACCCTGAAAAACACAGCAGAAGAGACTTAAAAAGCCAAAAAAGAAAAAAAAATATTACAACGCATGGGCAAAACCACACACACACGCATGTGTATGTGTGTATATATATATATATATACACTGTGTGTGTGTGTGTATATATATATATATATACACACACACACACACACACACAGATATATATATACACATATACACAAATATATACACACACAAAACACATATACACAAACCGGACCGCAGCAACACGTGGCAGGGGACAGCTAATAATAATAATAACAACAACAACAACAATAACAATATAGCTCCTGCCTTGTCAGGTTGGAAATCCAGACATTACAGAGATGTTATTGTTCCCATTCCTCCAAAGGACCTGCCTGTTACATGCCCTTCTTTTCCCTCTTTTCTCAAGTGATGAGAACGACCTTGGATATCAACTTGTTACCACAACCGATCTAAAGTTCACCTTGTCCCTGATCAGCAGAGTCCGCTTAGGGAGATCTGCAGTTCCAGTCTCTATCTGGGCAATGGCCCTCAACTCACAACCTCTTCAACCTGTTGCCCTCCAGGTGTTTTGGACTTTAGCTCCCAGAATTCCTCTTTTTTGCATATAAGTTTTTATTGTGCTATATAAGAAAACAACAAGCATTTATTCTTATGATTACTGTTATTACCGTATATACTCGAGTATAAGCCGACCCGGATATAAGCCAAGGCATCAAATTTTATCACAGAAAACTGGGGAAATGTATTGATTCACAAATAAGCCGAGGGTGGGAAATGCAGCCGTTACTGGTAGATTTCAAAATAAAAATTGATACCAATACAATTACATTAATTGAGGCATCCATAGGTTCAATGTTTTTGAATAGTTACATCAAACTAATTTAAGATAAGGCTGCCCAACTGTGATGAAACCATTATTGTGACCTTCTTCCATGGAAATGTGCTTGTGTATCCTTCCAATAAAAATAAATAGAGTAAAATAGTAAATATAATAATATTAATAACAGAGTAAAATAATGGAAATGTAATAATAACAATAATAGAGTGAAATAATATATGTAATAATTACAATAATAATAAAGTAAAATGATCAATGTAATAATAATAATAATAATAAATTTATTGTGAACTAGCCGTCCCCTGCCACACGTTGCTGTGGCCCAGTCTATGTATATGTGTATACATATGTGTGTTTGTGTATATATATGTGGTTTTGTACATGTGTTGTGATGTATTTTTATTTTTTCTTTTAAATTCTCTTCTTCTGTGTTTTTCAGTGTTTTTATGAGTGATGGTCACTCATTGGCCTGAGAGGTGTCCAAATTTGGTCTCAATTAAACCCGTGGTTTGTGAGCTATGTTAATCCCATAAACGAACATGACATTTTTCTGAGTTTTTCTTGATCTTCTTATTTATTTATTTTTTTTATTTACTTCATTTCTATTCCGCCCTTCTCACCCCGCAGGGGACTCAGGGCGGATTACAATGTACACATTACATTTAGACATACAAACACACAAGACAGACAGAGGCAATTTAACATCTGGTCACCAGGGGGAGCTGTCACACGCCTTCATTCCTCAGCGTGTTTCCTGGAGATCTTTTTATGGCCTTGTAAATCAGTTAAATTTAACCTCCCCACTAAGTGGTACCTTAATTTCCTACTTGACAGATGCAACTGTCTTTCGGGTTGCAAAGGTCGACAACAGGCTACACAATAGGTCGAGAGCCCACCTTGACCCGGGCAGGCCTCGAACACATGACCTTCTGGTCAGTAGAGATCTTATGCAGCTCACACCCAGCCAGCTGTGCCACATTCCCGGCGCTAATCACTTTACTAGTTTCTTTAGTTACCTTTGTCAAGAACTTTTTTTTTTACCAGCATTCAAGTCCACTAAACATGGAAGAAAGTGGTTTGATCAATCTCAGCTCCCAGAATTCCTGACCGTTGAACAAGCTGGCAATAGGTGCTCCTGGGAGTTGGAGGCACAAACATCTAGAGTGCCACAGGGATTCTACTATATGCTGGGATTTCCATTCGCAATGTTGTTGAAAGCTCAGTAGCAGTGCAACTATTCCTGAGTAACACAATCCTCTATAGCAGGCATGGGCCAATTTGGGCCCTCCTTCCCTCCAGGTGCTTTGGACTTCAACTCCTACCGGCTGTTAGGAATGGTGGAAGTCCAAAACACCTGGAGGGAAGGAGGGTCCAAGTTGGCCCATGCCTGGGGTAAATGACGCCCTGTTTCCCACCCAGCCGATGCCCAGGTGCGCTGCGACCAGATGACCCTTGGCCTGATGTGGGCCCAGCAGTTCCAGGACGCCAGTACCCAGCCGGGGGACATCGTGGCCTTTGACGTCTACTGCGGGGACCTCAATTTCGACAACTGCTCCATAGGTATATTGGAGGGACATGCCATGTTAGGACACACATGTCTGCATGCATAACGCAGGGATCCCTTTCTCACGCACCTATTTCCCATTAGGGGATGAGCTGGAGCAAAGCCACGACATCTTCACTGTGTACACGGATCCGTGCCGCGTGGGGCCCCGAGAGGACAAGCCCTGGGTGATAGGTGAGTGGCCCTGAATCCCCCCAACCTTCCCTCATTGGCCATCCCCTGCTGTGTCTCCAAGGAAGAAGGTGCAAGGATCTTTGGTCTCCAAAGCAGAGCAAGGGAGCCAGTGCTGCACATGAGCTTATGGTAGGGAACAGAAGGGGAACGGCACTCCATGATGCTCAGGATAACAAAGAGGGGATTTTAAACCCATCGCTGCTCACCAAATGTATAAAGACGAGGGGTATTTTTAATGTTGTCAGTTGGACCGAGGCGGATCGGCGCTGCTCGTGTTATTGGACCTCATGGCAGCGTTTGATACTGTCGATTACCAACTTTTGACACACTGCCTGGCGGTGGCGGGGGTGAGGGGGACACCCCTCAACTGGCTGTCCTCCTTCCTCCAAAACCGCCTGCAGCGAGTGAAGTGGGGAGGGGTGGTCTCCGAGGGCTTCCCCTTACATTGCGGGGTTCCTCAGGGGGCCATCCTCTCCCCGCTGTTATTTAACATCTACATGTGACCACTCGCCCAGCTGGTGTGGAGTTTCGGGCTGGTGTGTCACCAGTATGCTGACGACACCCAGCTCATTCTGAGGATGGACGCTGGGGCGGAATCCGTACCCGATAATTTCCATCTCTGCTTGGAAGCCGTGACTGGATGCCTGCGAGCCAGTAAGTTGAAGGTGAACCCGGCGAAGACGGAGATCTTGTGGCTGGGCCGCCCCGGGGGGGGGGGGGAGAGATCCAGCTGCCGACACTTGACGGCATGGCGCTATGCCCGCAGTCTTCAGTCAAGAGCCTGGGGGTCCGGCTGGACCCTCAGCTGTCTATGGAGGCGCAGGTTGCCTGCGCCTGCAAGACAACGTTCTACCACCTGCGGCAGGCAAAACGTCTGGCTCCCTATCTCTCCCGCTGCGACCTGGCCACGGTGATCCAAGCCACAGTCATCTCGAGGCTCGATTACTGTAATGCGCTGTACATTGGCCTATCCTTGTCGACGATCCGGGAACTTAAGCTAGTGCAGAACGCAGCAGCCCGTCTGCTTCTAGGAGCCACAAGAACGGCTCATATAACACCGATCTTGCGCGAACTGCACTGGCTGCCAGTCGAATTCCGGGTCCTCTTCAAGGTGTTAGTTTTAACTTTCAAGGCCTTATATGGTTTGGGGCCAGCGTACCTGAGGGAGCGGCTTACCCCATATGTGCCCAATAGATCACTGCGCTCTGAGGGCCTCAACATGTTGGAGGTCCCTGGGATGAAGACATGCAGGCTATCGAGCACGAGACAGAGGGCATTTTCAGTGGCCGCGCCGGTCCTATGGAATTCGCTCCCTGCAGAGACGCGCACACTGCGGGATTTAATGACCTTCCGCAGGGCCTGTAAGACCTGGTTGTTCAGGCAGGCATTTGGCCCCTGATTGGCATTTGTTACAACCTGCCATTCCGCCGCGTCACTGCCACACTGTCACAGATGCTATGTGCTCGATCACTGGGGTTTATAGTGGGGGGGACGGACTTTTAACTTTAACTTTTAACTGTTTTAACTGTTTTTAGCTGTTTTATATTGTCACTTTTATGTGTTTAATTGGTTCTGTTTGCGTGCTGTAAACCGCCCTGAGCTTCGGATAGGGCGGTCTATTAAGCCGAAACAATAAATAAATAAATAAATAAATAAATAAATAAATAAATAAATAATGTTGACAAATCCCCTAAAGCTGCCACCAATTATAATAAGTTAAGGGTAGATTATGTATTAAGAAATCCCAACCACTATACCCCCAAATGTAATGGAATGTGTGATTGTTTAAATACAATTCAAAAGCCGCACTGAACTGGAACGATCTTCTGGCCGGAAAACCTTTTGAAAAACCACTGCCCACCACCACAATTATTCGCAATATTAAGCCCTTTATTTATTTATTTATTTATTTATTTATTATTTGGACTTGTAGGCCGCCACTCCCCGAGGGCTTGGAGCGGCTCACAATCATGTAAAAGCACAACAGAAATAAAAAACAACACATTAAACTAGACTAAAAGAAGGTTTTCCAGCTTAGCAATCAAAGGCTAGCCGGAAAAGGTAAGTCTTGCAGGCCTTGCGAAAAGAGAGTAGGTCCTGCATGGCCCGCACATCACTTGGAAGAGTATTCCAGATTGACGGTGCTACTACAAAAAATGCTCTGCGTCGAGTCGATGTGAGACGGATTGGTTTGAAGGTCGGTACTTCAAGGACATTCATTTGTTCGGAACGAACAAATGGTAGGGGAGGAGATGGTCCCTCAGATACAGCGGCCCCAGACCATGCAAGGCCTTGAAGGTTAACACCACCACCTTGAAGGTGATCCAGTACTTGACCAGAAGCCAATGGAGCTGCTGAAGGATGGGTGTTACGTGACATCTCACTGGAGCCCCAGTGAGAAGTCGAGCAGCGGCATTCTGGACAAGCTTAAGTTTCCGGATCACTGATAAGGGCAGGCCGATGTAAAGGGCGTTACAGTAGTCCAGTCACGAGATGACCGTAGCTTGGAGCACCGTGGCCAGGTCGTCTCTGGATACGTAGGGGGCCAGACTCCTGGCTTGCAGCAGATGGCTTACTTGAGGTAACTTAGGCAAGAATGCTCTGGACTTGCATCCAGGCCTATGCACTGAGGTAATACTGAAGAGATTACTTCTTCAGAATGTATACTGCCACCATTAGACTCTTGATTGCTGCAGGGAACTGTTTTAGAACTTCTTTGAGGCAGCTCTCTTACACTCCCTCCAAAGAACTGCTTCTCCTCTGACACCCAAACACCAACTGCTGTCAGATTTTAAAATGCCTCCTCTTCAAGGCATTTTTTTCTTTTTCCAAGTTAGGCTCCGCCCCCTTCTCTACCAGCCAATCCTAACTCCCCTCATTTCCTTCCAGGCTGCTCCTTGGGCACACCCCCTTTTGGAAATGAGATCCAAGATGGATGCGGGATCTATCTTTCCACTCTTCTACCCACTTTCTCCCTGATAGCTGTAGAACAGGCCTGGGCAAACTTCTACAGCAGGCCTGGGCAAACTTCGGCCCTCCAGGTGTTTTGGACTTCAACTCCCACAATTCCTAACAGCCTACCTCTGACATCCAAACACCAACTGCTATCAGATTTTAAAACGCCTCCTCTTCAAGGCATTTTTTTCTTTTTCCAAGTTAGGCTCCGCCCCCTTCTCTACCAGCCAATCCTAACTCCCCTCATTTCCCTCTAGGCTACTCCTTGGGCACACCCCCTTTTGGAAATGAGATCCAAGATGGATGCTGGGTCTATCTTTCCACTCTTCTACGCACTTTCTCCCTGATAGCTGTAGAACAGGCCTGGGCAAGCTTATACGCAGCGCACCTTCCGCAGGCCCAGCCTTCTTCTCCGCCCGCCCCTCTCTCGCCTGGCTCCAGGTGAGAGAGAGGTGGGAGGAGCGCCTCGCCTCCCCTGCAGGCCTCTCCATCGCTGCTGGAGCCCCGCCCGGATCGGCGCGGCGGGGCTCCGGCAGCGATGGAGAGGCCTATAGGAGGGGGGCGGGGGAGGCCTGGCGCGGCTCCCTTTCTGATCCGGCTGGTGGGGGAAGGGGAGCCACGCCAGGCCTCGCCTCCCCTGCAGGCCTCTCCATCGCCGCCAGAGCCTCACCGAGCTGATCCGGGCGGAAGGCAGCAGCAGGCGCCGCTTCTTCTGCCCGCAAGGCATTGCGGGAATGAGGGAGCGCGAGGCGGGGCCTTCAGAGGGAGCGCCCTGCCTCTCTCTCCTCCAGGAGGTGCTGCGCCGGCAGAGGGCGGAGGCGGAAGCGTACGCGGCGACGAGAGCGCATGGGAGGTGAGGCCCGAAGATCGACTGGATGACGGCCGAAGATCAACCAGTTGATCGCGATCGACTAGTTGAGCACCCCTGATTTAGATGATGTTTCAATCGAAGAAGTGAAGGCAGCCGGCCGTGGCCACAAGGTTCTCTCTGTCCCCAGTTGCTCTACAGACCAACGTGGAGGCTTCTTCTTCTCTTCCAAGACGGGCCGTTGTCCTCCTTCCTCTTCCCCTTGGCATCCTGGCCACTGTCTTCTGGCCGTGGCTCTTCCCTCTGGCTTTGCAAGCGAGGCTTTGTGGGAAGGTCTCCTCCGTGCTCAGCTTTTGCTCCTGTCCTCCTCAGGGACCCTGATGGACTACTTGGAGATCTATGAAGAGCCTGTGTCGACCCCAGAGAACATGAAGAGGTGAGCGAAGGGTTGGTGGAAGGGGCGCTCCTGAAAAAGCAACAAGATTTAGAGGTGGTGCAGTGGTCAAAAAATCAAAACATTGTATTGTTGAAGGCTTTCACGGCTGGAATCACAGGAGTGTCGTGTGGCTTCCGGACTGTGTGGCTGTGTTCTAGATGCCAGTCTCCACAGGTGCAGGCAAAACATCAGGAGAAAATGCTGCTAGAGCACACCACACAGCCTGGAAACCGGACAACACCCCAATCAAAACATTATCTCATCCCCCCATATCTGATGACACCCAGCTGGTGCTGAGGATGGAAAGCCGGACGGACTCTGTACCCGATTATTTCCATCAGTGCCTGGAAGCCGTGACTGGGTGGCTATGGGTCAGCAGGTTGAAGGTGAACCCGTCGAAGACGGAGGTCCTGTGGCTGGGTCGTTCCCCGAGGGGGGGGGGGGAGAGAAGGGGCGAGCTCCGGCTGCCAATAATGGATGGTGAGGGGGTTAGTCCGTCACCGCTGGTTAAAAGCCTGGGGGTCCAACTGGACCCTCTGCTGACAATGGAGGCTCAGGTCTCCACCGTGAGCAGAGCAGCGTTTTTCCATCTGCGCCAGGCGAGGCGGCTGGCGCCCTACGTTTCCAGTGACGAGCTAGCTGCGGTAATCCAGGCCACGGTCATCTCGAGACTGGACTACTGTAACACCCTTTACATTGGCCTTGCTTTGTCGGTAATCCAGAAACTGAAGGTGGTGCAAAACGCTGTGGCTCAACTGCTGGCTGGAGTGACACTATCGTGCCACATCACACCAGTCCTCCAGCATTTGTACTGGCTTCCCATAGAGTACTGGATTGCCTTCAAAGTGCTGGTGTTAACCTTTAAGGCCTTGCATGGTCTGGGGCCAGTGTATCCGAAGGACCGCCTCTCCCTGCACATTCCCCAGAGACCACTACGGTCCATGGACCAAAACCTAACAAAAATAGGCCTCAGGCGAGGTAGGTTTTTAGCAAAGAAACTTTACCCCCCCCCCAAAAAAAACCCTAGAAGGCCCCCAAACCCCTGATACAAAAAAACCCTACATGTCCCAGCGTCCTCATGACTGCCAACAAATCTCCCGGCCTCTACATTCTGACAACATGATTGGCTGCCAATGAGGAGTATTTGCATAACTCCTCTATTGGCCAGCCAACATGAACATCCCGACCCATCAGACCCTGCCAGAGGAGGATAAGGCAAAGGCCTGAGGCAGTCGCCAACACAAACCCCCAATTCACTTCCCACAGAAAATTTAAACCCCTACAAATCACAGACCACGCCCAAAATTGACAGTAAGGCTTCATTAACTTGATTTCCCTGACTAGGCCTCACTTAATGGGATGCTGTTTACGCTCTGAATTGACAGTAAGAACATAAGAACATAAGAACATAAGAAGAGCCATGCTGAATCGGGCCTCAGCCCATCTAGTCCAGCATTCTGTGTCACACAGTGGCCCACTAGTTGTACACAGGGATCTCTAGCAGAAAGGAGGGCAAAACCCTCACCTGCTCCCGACCCCCCCACAACCAGTACCGGGGAAATCCTGCCTGCCTCCGTCAACACAGAGGTGGCACTTGGATGTCCATTTCAGTAGCTACTGATTCCCTTGGTATCCATGAATCTGTCTAATCCTGCCTTGAAGCTGTCCAGGCCGACAGCTGTCACAACCTCCTCTGGAAGTGAGTTCCATAACCCAATGACCCTCTGGGTGAAGAAATATTTCCCTTTATTAGTCCTAACTTTCCTACCTTGGAGCTTTAGGGAGTGCCCCCTAGTCCTAGTGTTGTGTGACAGAGAAAATATTTTTCTCTATTCACCTTTTCTATCCCATGCATGATTTTATACACTTCGATCAAGTCACCTCTTAAACGCCGTCTTTCAAGGCTGAAAAGACCAAGGCGTTGCAACCTGATTTCGTAAGGGAGCTGCTCCATCCCTTGGATCATTCTTGTTGCCCTTTCTGTACCTTTCCAGTTCCGTTATATCCTTCTTGAGGTGCGGTGACCAGAATTGTACACAGTACTCCAGATGTGGCCTCACCATAGATTTGTAGAGAGGCAATACAACATTTGACGACCTATTTTCGATTCCTTCCTGATCATGCCAAGCATAGAATTTGCTTTTTCACTGCTGCTGCGCACTGGGTTGACATCTTCATTGAGCTGTCCACCAAAACCCCAAGATCCCTTTCCTGGTTTGTCTCGAAAGCTTTGACCCCATCAATTGGTAGGTGTAGTTGGGGTTCTTTGCCCCGATGTGCATGACTTTACACTTGTTTAGGTTAAAATGCATTTGCCACTTTGTTGCCCATTCACTCAATTTCGAGAGGTCTTTCTGGAGCTCTTTACAATCAGTTTCATTTTTAACTACCCTGAACAATTTAGTGTCGTCTGCAAACTTTGCTACCTCACAATTTACTCCTACATCCAGGTCATTAATGAATAAATTAAAAAGTAACGGACCCAAAACTGAACCTTGGGGTACGCCACTTCTCACCTCTTTCCACCCAGAGAAGTGTCCGTTTTATTACCACCCTTTGTTTCCTACAGTTTAGCCAGGTTCCAATCCAGGACAAGACCTGTCCCCTGATTCCATGGCTGAAGAGCTTATTTAGGAGCCTTTGGTGAGGGACTTGGTCAAAAGCCTTTTGAAAGTCAAGGTAAACAATATCGACGGGGTCCCCTTTATCTATGTGTTTATTTACACCCTCAAAGAATTCTAACAAGTTAGTAAGACATGATTTGCCTTTGCAGAAACCATGTTGATTTTCCTTCAGCAATGCCTGTTCTTCTATGTGCTTAGTAATTTTTTTCTTTAATAATGGTTTCCATCACTTTGCCTGGAACTGAGGTTAGACTAACTGGCCTATAATTTCCTGGATCACCCCTGGATCCTTTCTTGAAGATCGGAGTTACATTTGCCTCCCTCCAGTCCTCGGGTACAGTGCCTGATCTTAGTGAAAGGTTATATATTTTGGCTAGAATTTCAGCAATTTCACACTTGAGTTCCTTAAGAACTCTGGGGTGGATGCCATCTGGCCCTGGTGATTTGTTGACATTTAGTTTAGTAAGGCATGTGAGAACATCTTCCTTGTTTATTTCTATCTGGTTTAATTCATTTAATTCCCTCCCTGAAAAACTGACTCAGCTGCAGGCATATGTTGTCTGTCCTCCTGTGTGAAAACGGAGGCAAAGAAGTCGTTTAGCCGCCGGCAATCTCCTTGTCTTCACTTATTGTCCCTTTCTTACCATTTTCGCCAAGTGGCCCAACTGCTTTTCTAGTTGGGTTTCTGCTTCTGATGTACTTAAAGAAGTTTTTGTTATTTTTTTAATGTTCTTAGCTATATGTGCCTCAAAATCTCTCTTGGCTTTCCTGACGGTTGCTTTGCATTTAGTTTGCCAGAGCTTGTGTTCCTTTCTCTGTTCTCCTCAGTAGGAAGAGCCTTCCATTTCTTAAATGAGTTTTTCTTCTTTCCAATCACATCTTTTACTTCATTTGTAAGCCATACCGATGTCCTCTTGGACTTTCCCGGCCTCTTTCTTATTTTAGGAATGCATTTTAGTTCGGCTTGTTTTAAAGTATTTTTAAAGGAGTTTCCAAGCATTTTGGAGGGATTTGATTTTTTTTACTGTTCCTTTTAGTTTGTTCTTTACTATTTTTCTCATTTTGGTGAAATTCCCTTTTTGAAAATTTAAGGTCTCTGTGTTAGTTTTCACTGACAGTTTGCTATCCAAACTTAAGTATAGCTTCATTAACTTGATTTTCCCGACTAGGCCTCAGCTCATGGGACGTTGTGTATGGCCTGAATTGACAGTAACCTACCTTGGCACACAGAGCCCCTATGACCCACGCTACATTCTACTGCAGTTTGGAGGAGGGTGGACCATGGATGATGGGATTTGATGTACCTCCATGAATTATGGGATTTGTAGTACTTTCAAACCCTTCATTCCCCACAGACTACTGTGGCCCAGAACCAAGACCGATAAAGACCCAACTTGGCACACAGTGCCCCCATGACCCACACTCCATCCAACTGCAGTTTAGAGGAGGGCACACCATGGATGATGGGATTTCAAGTACCTCCACTCACTTCCAAAGTACCCCACCCACACAAGCATCAACCTCTACATCAACACAGCAGACGGAAAGACAAAAAACATTGTATATCCACAAGCTATGCAGGACGCCAGCAACACCACACACCACAACTCCACAGGACTTCAACATCCCACCCACCAGAACAACCCACAACAACACAGCCATGACCCCACCAAGACCATAAGTAACATCAATTCCAACCCTTACATACTCAGACTTTCTCGCATCTCCTAAATAGGGCACATCAACGCGTTCCGGGTACAGCTAGTTAATTATAAAAACATAAACTATAAGAATACAACAATCAATAAAATTACATATCAAGCATAAATAACACAGGCTCGGTACTGCCCAAAAGCCCTAGTATCTCTCTTTCAATCAGACGCTAGAAGCGAGGAGATCAAATGCAATAGATTTACCGTATATACTCGAGTATAAGACGACCCAAATATAAGCCGAGACACCTAATTTTACCACAAAATACTGGGAAAACCTACTGACTCGAGTATAGGACGAGGGGGAGAAATGCAGCCGCTACTGGTAAATTCCAAAATAAAAATAAATACCAATAAAGTTACATCAATTGAGGCATAAGTAGGTTAAATGTTTTTGAATATTTACATAAAACTGTCCAACTCAAATCAAACCATTATTCTAACCTTACTCCATGTAAATGTGTTTATTTTATTTATTTATTTATTTATTTTTCCGCCTTGTATACTGCCACTCCCCGAAGGCTCGGAGCGGTTTACAACATCCAAAATCACAGTGTACATACAATGCAGTTAAAATAACAAAAACACAAGTAGCAGAGTCTCGATCAGCAGAGTCCTTCCAATAATAATAAAGAGAATAAAATAATAAATGTAATAATAATAATAGAGCAAAATAATGGAAATGTAATAATAACAGTAATAAATAGAGTAAAATAATGGAAATGTAATAATAACAGTAATAAATAGAGTAAAATAATAAATGTAACAATAACAATGATAAAGTAATAAATGTAATAATAAAAAGCAGAGTAAAATAAATGAAATAATAATAGAGTAATATAATAAATGTAATAATAACAATACTTATAACAGAGTAAAATAATAAATAACCTTGATTCGAGTATAAGTCGAGGGGAGTTTTTTCAATCTATAAGAGTGGCTGAAAAACTAGGCTTATACTCGAGTAAAGGTAATTTATTATTTTACTCTGTTATAAGTATTGTTATTATTACATTTATTATATTACTCTATTTATTATTATTTCATTTTTTTCTCTGTTTTTATTGTGGGGTCCCCCAGGGGGCAATCCTCTCCCCTCTGTTACTTAACATCTACATGCGACCACTTGCTCGGCTGGTACGTAGCTTCAGGCTTGAGTGTCACCAGTACGCTGATGACACCCAGCTCATTCTGGGGATGGAGGGCCGGCCTGAATCCGTACCCGATAATTTCCATCGCTGCCTTGAGGCTGTTACTGGATCGCTGCGAGCCAGTAGGTTGAAGGTGAATCCAGCGAAGACAGATATCCTGTGGCTGGGTCATCCGGGTGATGGGGATGTTCAGCTTCCAACCCTGGACAGCGTGACATTATGTCCATCGTCGTCAGTAAAAAGCCTTGGTGTTACCTTAGATCCTCAGCTGTCGATGGAGTCTCACATCTCCACCGTCAGCAGAGTGGAGTTCTTCCATCTCCATCAGGCTAGGAAGCTGCCCCCCTATCTATCCCGGCACGATCTAGCCACAGTGGTCCAAGCTACGGTCATCTCAAGGCTGGACTACTGTAACACTCTCTACATTGGCCTTCCTTTGTTGGTGATCCGGAAACTTAAGCTGGTGCAGAACGCCGCTGCCCGGCTGCTCACGGGTGTCCCGATGAGCTGCCATATCACACCAATCCTGCGGGAACTGCACTGGCTTCCTGTTGAATGCTGGATTACCTTCAAAGTTTTGACTTTTAAGGCCTTGAATGGCCTGGGGCCAGTGTACCTAAGGGACCGCCTTATCCCATACTGTACCACTAGATCCTTGCTCTCTGAGGAACAAAATCTCCTTGCTGTACCAAGTATTAAAGCGTATCACCTGACAGCAACACGGAGAAGGGCATTCTCAATCATAGCCCCGGTTCTTTGGAACGCGTTGCCCTCCGAAACCTGTGCCCTTCAGAGCCTGCCAGCCAGGGCCGGTTCATCCATTAGGCGGACTACGCTGGCGCGTAGAGCGACGTCACCCGGGCGGGGCGGGGCGTCGCCGCGCCGGCTCCGCCCGCCACCCGCGCCGCACTGCCCCGCCCTGCCGTTGCGCCCGGCCAGGCCAGCCGTAGCCAGCCGCCGCACGCTGCGCCGCCGGGCCTTTGTTAGGCAGCCCTGCCGCCTAGGCGCTCTGGCTGCTGCGCCTCCGCATCAGCGCGTACTGGTCCCAGAGCGCACCTCCCGCTTTGGAGTCAGTGCGCGTGTGCGCAGTTTCACGCATGCGCACTGGGCTCCAAAGCGGGAGGCGCGCTCTGGAGTCAGTGCGCGTGCGCACAGATTGGCGCATGCACACTGGGCTCCCCTCGGGGGCAACTGGGGGGCGCACAATTTTTTTTCACGTACCCCCCGGGAACAGGTAGGTCCGCCCCTGCACCCAGCATTCCGGAAAGCCTGCAAGACGCTATCGTTCCGGCAGGCTTTTGGGTCCTGAACAATTGCTGGATTCTCCTTCGGCTGTTAATGCTGTTTTATTGTTGATGCTGCCAATGTGTTTGATGTTGTTTTTAATGTTATGTTTTAATTGTTTTTATTGTGATTGGTATGTGAGCCGCCCCGAGCCGTCTGGGAGTGGCGGCGAACAAGTTTGAATAAATAATAATAATAATAATAAATATATACAGTATTTTGGCCAGACAAAGCGATTTGGTGTGCAACAGGAAAAATAGTGCCACTAGGCTGTAATGTGACTAGGCTGAAATTTTTGGCCTTCTTGCAGGACTCTGGAGCAGCCGGATGGACGCAGGAAGTTCCTGGCCGGACCTGTACTGGCGGATGGGCGGCCGGACCCCTCGGCCACTGGGTGCGAAGGCCGGCGCCTGGACTACATCCTGTACCGGGAGCACCCTGGCTCTCTGGGCCTGAGAACGGTCAGTCTGGGAGTCCTGGCCATGTGGGTGGGTGGGCAAGGTATTGTATATATGCCTTGACTGTTATGGCTTGAGAGCAGAGGAAGAGTGCAGGAGGTGGGTCAGGCCAATGCAGGGAGCACAGCATATGGATCCTATCCCTTCAGTGGCCAAAGAGGGGCCCCAGTTGTGTTTGGATTGAGAATGGCAGAGCTTGAAGCGTACGCAGGGGCCAACGGCAGGAATACTCGAGAGAGACCCTTCCAAACGTGGTCCAAAGACCTCCAGAGAAGTGCAAGTTCCAGGACATCATGGAGAGGATTATACATGCCATAAACTTGGGCCCTCCTTCCCTCCAGGTGTTTTGGACTTAGACTCCCATCATTCCTAACAGCCGCTAGGCTGTTAGGAATGATGGGAGTCTAAGTCCAAAACACCTGGAGGGAAGGAGGGCCCAAGTTTGCCCATGCCTGAGGTAGACCAAGGCAGGCCCAGGCCCACCGCTCAGGAAAGGTAGCGCCAGGTGGCGGAGCAGAAGTTGTTTTGCTGGATGTGGGTTGTCATTCTATAAGATAATTATGTACTACTCATCTACCCAGAACCACCATGGGTTCCTCTTGCGCTGGTACAACTCATATCGTCCTTTGGCCTCCTTGAACGTCTAGTCATATCTGTGGGTGGCATCAAGGTGAGTGGGAGGCCAAGGAGAGTCCAGGGTCCAAAGGACCTTGCCACACCTGGAAGGAAGGGCTGGGTCGAAGCCACAAGGTGGAAATCAACAGAGATAAAGGGACACGCCTGCACTTGGGGACAAGAAGGAGAGGGGCACAGGTTCACGTGGAAAGGGACCCTGGGGTCACAGTCTGAAAGTGATCCACTCGCAAAGTGGCAGGTGCTGGTCCTGGCTGCATTCACAGGGACCAAGGGTTTGGGGTCAAGGGAACACGTTGGTTCATGTGAATCCACATTGGAAGCAATAGGTCGGGTTCTGGGATCCTGTCTATTTATTTATTTATTTATTTACCGTATTTATATTCTGCCCTTCTCACTCCGCAGGGGACTCAGGGCGGATTACAGTGTATACATACATGGCAAACAATGCCATAGACACACAACACATATAGACAGACAGTCAGAGGCTATTTAACATTCCAACTTCTGGCCACCAGGGGAGCTGTTGCTTCACCGTCCATCTGCGACACTGATGAAGAACTTTCCGCATTCCCCGCATGCTTTCGCTGGAGATTTTTTATGGCCTCGTAAATTTTGTTAAATTAGCCTCTCCACACATAGGTGGTACCTAAATTTCCTACTTGACAGATGCAAATGTCTTTCGGGTTGCAAAGGTCAACAACAAGCTACTCAAAATTGGTCAAAAGCTCACTCTGACCCAGGCTGGCTTCGAACTCATGACCTTTCAGTCAGTAGTGATCTATCTAGTCTGTGTCCCAAGAAGAGGGTCTGGAGGTCGAAGGGCTTGAAAGGAAAACTGAGGAAATGTTGTAGGAGATGGAAGAGAAAACATAAAGGAAGAAGGGCTTAGGGCAGGGATGGGCCAACTTGGGCCCTCCTTCCTTCCCTCCAGGTATTTTGGACTTAAAATCCCATAATTCCTAACAGACCGTTATGAATTGTGGGAGTTGAAGTGCAAAACACCTGGAGGGAAGGAAGGAGGGCCCAAGTTGGCCCCATGCATGGCTTAAGGCAGTGTTTCCCAACCTTTTTTGAGCCGCGGCACACTTTAAACATTAAAAAAAATCCGGGGGCACACCACCAATCAAAATGACACAAAATGACACTCTAACACAGTAAAGAATGGCTGGGGGATGGTGGCCTGCTGGGAGCAGCTGCTGGGAGTGCCAAAGCCGGGGGAGGAGCCAGCTGCACCATGCCCCCCCCCCCCACGGCTTCAGCTCTCCCACAGCTTCTCCAGCCTTGAGGGGACAGTGCCAAGCCAGTGGTGGCAGAGCCAGCACAATGCTGGCTTGGCACTGTCCCCTCAAGGCTGGAGAAGCTGTGGGAGAGCTGAAGCCGGGGGGAGGGGGCGGAGCCAGGCCGCTGTATGCCTCGCCCCCTCCTCCCAGCTTCAGCTCTCCCCCAGCTTCTCCAGCCTTGAGGGGGCAGTGCCAAGCCAGCGGTGACAGAGCCAGCACAATGCCCCGCCCCCTCCCCCCGGCGTCAGCTCTTTCACAGCTTCTCCAGCCTTGAGGGGACAGTGCGAGCGAGGGGCGGGAGTTATGGCCCCCATCCCCGCTCTCCGCCATGACACGTGCCCCTTGCTCACTGAAGCCACGCGGAGGAGGAGGAGCATGAGTGGTGGACTGACTTCAGTGGGCGGGGCTCCAGCGAGCGAGGGGCGAGAGTCATGGCGGATTGGAGGCTGGCTGGGGAAACGGCCGAAGGAGGCGGTGCCTTGGTCCCTTCTTCTTTTTCTTTGCCGCTGCCCGGCCCTTCCTCCCCCCCCCCCCCAAGCAGCAGGAATTAGGCAGAAGGGGGGGAAGGAAGGGGGGGGAGAAGAGCTTTCCTCGTGGCACATCAGGAGGTCCGTCATGGCACACTATTGTGCCGCGTCACCGCGGTTGGGAAACACTGGTTTAAGGGATATAGTGGTATTTAGGCAGGAGAGGGATATAGTGGGGGGGGTATTTAGGCTCGGGAGAAAGTGAGCCATCTCTCCCTCAGATGGAGATTCTCCTTGCGGAGAGAAAAAGCAGGGTATCAATCAACCTAAACATAAACCTAGGACCTCATGACACGAGAGAATGAATCCACTTTCAATCCGGTTTCTGCCTCCTGCAGAATTCTGGGTTTTGTAGTTTTGGGAGGAGCCTTTAACAGCCTCGAGATCCATTCTCGAGTGTGATGAAGACAATATTCATATTTCCAGTGGGCCTGAGTGCCCACTGCTAACGTGGCAGAGTGCTCTCGATCTTGCATTGAATGGCATTTGGTGAGCATCTACGAGAGGGTCTGCTGCAAGGGCCCACCATTCCGTCAAGGACCAGGCAGAACGTGCTGTGGGCCAGGCAACCGATGAGGCACGAGAGGGCCTCCTTCCTGTCCGCCTCCCCCTGCTCTTACACCGTGTCCCTCCTCTTTGTTCTCAGGCCGTGGAGAAGGTCTCCTTCATCACCCAGCTGGCCACCTGCTCCGACCACCTGCCCTTTGGCCTGCGCCTCCATGTGGCCCCCACAGCGCATGCCGAAGTCGCCTGAACTGTGCCTGCTGCCAGGAGGCAAAGAAGATGACAATGGGGAGCTGGGGCGCCCCTCTGAAAGCCCTGCTGTTGGGGGCCCACCCAGACGAGCGCCCGGCCCGGGGAGTGGTCTCCCGGGTTCCATGTGGGGCAGCACTATTAGCAGGGAGCAAGAGCAGGGCAGGAGGAACCTTCTTTCCTTCCTTCCGTCTTTCCTTCCTTCCGTCTTTCCTTCTTTCCTTCCTTCCGTCTTTCCTTCCTTCCGTCTTTCCTTCTTTCTTTCCTTTCCTTCCTTCCTTCCTTCCTTCCCTTCTTTCCTTCCTTCCTTCCTTCCTTCCTTCCTTCCTTCCTTCCTTCCTTCCTTCCTTCCTTCCTTCCTTCCTTCCTTTGGTGGGGACTCTCAAGCTCCAAGGAATAATACCCTTTTGCAGGAACTAGATGTTTCTCACCAAGTGGACTTCTCCGTTTTGTACCTCTTGTTCCAAAGTTGTCGGCCACCAAAGATAAGACTGGCAGGAGAGTATTGTTTCCTCTCATTCAGAAAATAGAGGCGAAAAGGAATCTGTGTGTGTGTGTGATTTGTGCGTTCCGTCACACCTGTACACATTCCTCATGGATTTGCAAAGAGAAGGCCACACCAGACGCAGAGCTCCATCCATTCATAATTCCCATTCGAGGGTAGAATTGTGCACAGGGTGGAACGGGCGCCATTGACGCAAAGGGAGCTCAAAGGGAGTTGTCCCCAGGGTGAGGTTGGCACCGTTCCGCTATTCACCAGTGCTCAGTCGGCAGGTGCATAAAGTGCCCGGAGGGGAAATGGTTTGGAACTGGCTTTGCTGGTATTTGCCACCTGAAAAGGCTGCCCCGATCTTGATTCCAGCTCAAAGTATGTCTGCAATTTGCAGGCGGTCAGCCAGGCGAGGAGGCCTCTCTTGGGTGGCACCTGGAACTGACCACAGAGGCCGGGGTCTCACTGAGACTGCCCATGTGGGGCAGGGAGGAGGGGGGAGGGCGAGGGCACAGCCTAAGGACCGGTCATCACTCCGTTCCTCATGAACAAGCCCCGATGTCCATTTGACCTGGCCCTCTTTGGGAAGGAGATAACTACACAATTTCACCACATAATAGCCATCACCACATAGCACAGGACGTAGTAAGGCAGGCAAGGGCAAACTTGGGACCTCCCTCCTGGTGTTTTTCTATCTTTCTTACGGTCCACAGACTCAGTTTGCTCAGTGGAAAAGGTGCGCAGCAGATTCATAAACTGATGAGACCACTTAAAACAGCATTTCTCAACCTGGGGGTTGGGATATCAGAGTGGATGTCAGAGGGGTCACTAAAGACCATCGGAAAAATCCCGATCTTCTCGATCTCTGTAGAGGGACTCAGACCGGCTCACAGCAAAGATTCAATGACTAAATACAGTCTAAAAACATCATACAAACAATAAAGGATTAAAATACAAGTGGATTAAAATACACAATAAGCCAGGTCACCAAGATAAAATCATGTCCAGTTCGGTCCGCATACGTAATCGATAACTTTAGTCTATTGCCGATCTCAGCCATTATTCCGGGAATGCTTCTTTCCATAGCCAGGATTTCACTCGCTTCCTGAAGGTCAGGAGGGAGGGGGCAGATCTAATCTCAGTTGGGAGGGAGTTCCACAGCCAAGGGGCCACCACAGAGAAGGCCCTGTTTCTCGTCCCCACCAGATGTGATTGTGAATGTGGTGGGAACGAGGGCAGGGCCCCGCCAGAAGATCTTAACAGGCTGTATGGTTCATAGGGGAGAATACGTTCGGACCGGTTAAACTGGGCCGGAACCATATAGGGTTTTATAGGTCAACACCAGCACTTTGAATTATGCTCGGAAGCTAATTGGCAGCCAGTGGAGCTGGTGCAACAAGGGTGTTGTGCGCTCCCTGTACCCCACTCCCGTTAGTAGTCTAGTTGCCGAGTGTTGGACTAATTGCAGCTTCTGAGCAGTCTTCATAGGCAACCCCACGTAGAGAGTGTTGCAGTAGTCTATATGGGATGTAACCAGAGCGTGGACTACCGTGGCCAAGTCTGACTTCCCAAGGTACAGGTTGGCTTATACTTGAGTATATACGGTATTTGCCTGGAGTTATACTTAAAAGAAATGTCCCTGTTCCGACTGACATGCAAATTCAGCTTAGGGACAAATCTACAGAACCTCTCTTGTTCGTAACTTGGGGGTTCCCTGTATTGGAAACAGAAAACGAGTCTACCTTCCCATCTGCTTTCTGGCACCGCAGCGGCACTTTTCCAAACCAGGAGGTAAATGCAGGCCGAGCCCTGGTTTCTGCCCATCCTGCAATTCAGCAGATCTCACTTGAAAAGTGCTGAGATCAGGGGAAGAAGGTGGCCGCGGGCAGAGGTGTGCAGCAGAACGAAGGCATGCCAGCTATGTGCCTGCCAGGGCACGTGACTTCCTCCGAGCACGCTCTGGGCCAGCACCTCATCGGCACACGCTGGGACACGCTCCGCCTCCAATGCCTGGGGCTCTGTGCAGCTGCACATGGGGGCAGCCAGGAAAACATGCCCCGTCCTGCCAGCCCTCTACCCCCCACATTGCAGCAATGATACATCTTGGCACGTTGTGTGGTTTCCAGGCTGTATGGCCATGTCCTAGCACAGGCGTGGGCAAACTTTGGCCCTCCAGGTGTTTTGGACACTCGGGGAAAAGGAAGGGGCCTGAGGCTGTTAGGGATTGCGGGAGTTGGAAATCCAAAACACCTGGCGGGCTGGAGTTTGACCACGTCCGAGTCTCAGTCAATTCAACATCATGTGCAGCCACAAAGACAAAGTCTCTGGAGTAGAACAACTACTTTCAAAGTTGGGATGGCACAATTGAACAGGAAAGAGCACAATAGGATCGGAACATTTTTCAAATTTTGTGACATGGTGTTATGAGCACCGCCCTCCTGAATCCACCAGATGGAAATGCACCTGTCCAGGTGGAAACAGAGGCCTGTAGCGGCCGAGCAAGGTGGCTTAGAGCAGGTGAGTCTTTGAGTCTCAAGATAAGCTTTGTCTTCCCTGGAGTTCCCCTTGCAGTGCCGGTCAGTCTAGGAAGCCACCGAGGAAACAGGCCACGGCTGCAGGTGTCACTTACAATCAGGGAACGATAGGGTTGGAAGGGACCTCTAAAGGCCATCCAGCCCAATCCCCTGCCATGCAGGAAAAGAATAATCAAAGCTCTCTCAACCTCTGTTTAAAAGTCTCTAAAGGATTAGACTCCATTGGACTCTGAGGCAGAGAGTTCCACTGTTGAACAGCTCAAATATCAGGAAATTCTTCCTAATGTTCAGGTGGAACCTCCTTGACTTTGGAGGCTAAATAAACTCAACACAACAGAAGGGCCCCAAATGCCTTCTCTTTCCACAAGAGAAGGTACTTGGGGCCCGTTGCCTGAAATCCAGCCCCCTTTGCCCCAAATCCATGGAAACAATATGGGGGGGGGCTTTCCCTATCATTCCTTTCCCCCGCATACAGGGCCCACCGCTGGGACAAACAGCAATGCTGTTGCAAACTGAGAACCATGAGAGTTGGAGGGACGCCCAAAAGCCGCCTAGTCCTGCCCCCTTTGACCAAGGCAGGGCATCCCCAGCTAAAACACCCTAAAAAAAGACAGCCTTCCAACCTCGGCGAATGTATCTCAAAGCCTCCCAAAGTAAAGAAGAGTTTTCCACCTTCTTTCCCAGAGGATCCACCATTCTATTGATAAGTAGCGAATGTATCTCAAAGCAGCGAATGTATCTCAAAGTAGCGAATGTATCTCAAAGCAGCGAATGTATCTCAAAGTAGCGAATGTATCTCAAAGCAGCGAATGTATCTCAAAGTAGCGAATGTATCTCAAAGCAGCTAATGTATCTCCAGGCATCTTTGAATGGCAAGATTGTCCATTAATTAAAACAACAACAACAAAAGATTTTGCCAATTTGCCTTGGTCTCCCCTTGGATCTTGTACACTTGATCCCTTGCTTGGTTTGGGTGATGTTGCTCTATCCCAACCGCCCATTTCGATCACCTTTTCAGAGGGCAACCCATTCGTTTGTATTAACGGACTTCCAGGACATGAAATTCTATCGCAACCCTTATGCATTGCCTAGTATTATCCTGAAATATTTTTGTCACATACAGTATTACATTGCATAATAGTCACACCTTTAAATCCCTTTTTGGAAAAAAAGTGTGGGGGGGGGATGCGACTCTTACGAGAGGAAAGAAATCTGCCGTTGGGTTGCTGTACGTTTTTGATATAATACTATAATAAGAGCTCTTCCTCCCACCCTGGACATTATTCCACCGATATATGAACCCAACTTGCCTGGTTTCCAGCAGAGCTCACAACCTCTGAGGATGCCTGCCATAGATGTGGGCGAAACATCAGAAGAGAATGCTTCTGGAACATGTAGGGTTGCCAACTGTCCCGTATCGTACGGGTTGTCCCGTATTTTGACCCAGAATTCCATGTCCCGTTTTTAAAGCTTCTGTCCCGTATTGACAGGACAGGTGGCAGCAGGAGGCAAGGATCTTCTTGAGTTTGAGGTGGAGGCTCAAGAGGCCTCCTCCTTGTTCTTCATGCCTGCCTGTTGGGCCACTGCCATGGCGAAGCGATGAGAGCCGAGAGACAGAGAGAGTGCAGGACGGGGATGTTACTTCTGGTGCGTATTGGCAGGGCAGAGTCCCTGCTGGCGTCCCTCCTTCCAGAATCTGGACACGCCTGCGCTGAAGGAGGTGGCACACGCTGGAGTGGCTGGATGGCATCACCCCAGGAACCCTCTGGGAGCGTTTGGCTGCCCACATGTCACCCTTCCCGCTCGCGCCCCTCGGAACCCAAACCCGGGCGCTGCTCTGGGCCACGCTGGGTGCCAACGCCGAGCTCTGCTTCGCCCTCCTCCCAAAGCCACATCCCCCGCTGCAGGGAACGGTCCTGGACTACGATTATGGATGGCGTGGTTTTAATACCGAATGTAATGTTTTTAAATGTTTAATATGTTTTAATTTTTAATGTTTATTGGAATTGTATGTTGCTCTAAGGCAGGGGTCAGGAACTTATGGCTCAGGAGCCAGGTATGGCTCTTTTCATGATTGCAGCCCAGGCCTCGGTTTCCTAGCATGTTCTCGGGGTCCTACGCCCTCTTTGTCGGGGATGGCAGAGCCAAGCGGCAGCGCCTCGTCCTCGTTTTCCTCTTTGTCCTCCACCACGGGCCTCGGGGGAGGCGGCGGAGGCAGGTCTGGCCCTGGCGCTGTGGACCCGGCCTTGCTGCCCCTGGGGGGCGCCCAGCTCATCGCCCTAATTGTCGGGCAGCTCAAGAGATGCTGCCTCTTCAACGCCTCGCCGATGTCAACACCAAGGTCAGCCTTGGCCCTGCGCCCTCCTCCCCTTCCTTCCTTCCTCTTTTTCCCTCTCTTTTTCTTTAATTCTTTTTCCTCCCTCTCTCCCTACCTTCTTTCCTCCCTCCCTCTTTGTTCCTTCCTCTTCCTTCCATTCTCCCCTTCACCCTTTCCTTCTCTCCCTCTTTCCCCTTCCTTCTTTCCTCCATTCTCCCTCTTCTTTCCTTTCTTTCTCCCCTTCACCCTTTCCTTATCCTTCTCTCCTTCCTTTTCCCTCCCTCTCTCCCCTTCCTCTTTTCCTCCATTCTCTTCCTTCCTCTTCCTTCCTCCCTCCCCTTCACCTTTTTCTTCTCCTTCCTTTTCCCTCTCTCCCCTTGCTTCTTTCCTCCATTCTCCCTCCCTCCCTCTTCCTATTTCTTCTATTCTTTTCCCCAAGTCTTCCTTCTCCTTCCTCTTTTCACTTCTCTCTCCCCTTCTTTCCCTTCATGATTTTACTTTTTCCTCACTCCCTTTCCTTTCTTTTCCCCACCCTTTCCTTTTCTCCCTTCCCATTCCCTTCTTTCTTTTCCCCTTGTCTCTCTCCTGCTTTTCTTTTATTCATTTTCCATAGTTGGTTCTTCTTTTCTTTCTTCCTCTCCCCCTCCCTCCTTTATTTCCTCTGTCTTTCTTTCTTTCCCCCTTCCTTTCTTCCGCCTTCTCTTCCTTCCCAGAGTCCTGAGCGTGCCTTTTGCAGAGCCAGGTCTGAAGTGTCCCGCCATTCTGCAAAAGGGGGGATCCTTTCCTCATCGTAGGTACGTATAGACTCACATTTAGTTGGATTCAGTCTCAAAATATATATATTATATGGCCCTCACTGAAATACATTTCCAAATATTTTGCTTTTATGGCTCTCGGAGTCAAAAAGGTCTCTGACCCCTGGTCTAATGCATTGAATAATTGCCTCTATGTACGCCATCTTGAGTCCCTTTCAGGGTTGAGAAAGGCGGGGTATAAATAGGGTAAATAAATAAATAAATAAATTTTGTCATCCAAAAAATGGGATATGTAATTATTATGCTGTGACGACTATTATGCGATGAAATATGTGTATTTCTTCTTCATGTGGATTACACCAACCTGTCTTTTCTTATTCATCAAGGCTGAGAAATGTGGCCCCAGTTTCGAATGAGCTCCATGGGGGGCCTTGAGCATGGCTGCATTATGCTCACCTTATTCTCACTGCCGTGTTCACCTCATGGACAACCTGGATCGCATAGGAAAGAGGCAGGGACATGGTGGGGTTTAACTGAGGAAGAAGTGGGCAGGACCCCCTCATATTGGTTGTGCTGGACCTCTCAGCGGCCTTCGGTACCGCCGACCACTGTACCCTTCTGGGACGCCTCGCAGGAATGGGCCTTGGAGGTACTGCCTTGCAGCGGCTCCAGTCCTTCCTCGAGGGTTGCTCTCAGAAGGTGTTGCTAGGGGACTCCTGCTCGACCCCACGGCCATTGTCTTGTGGGGTCCCGCAGGGTTCAATATTGTCCCCTATGTTATTTAACATATACAGTACATGAAGCCGTTGGGGGAGATCATCCAGAGTTTCGGGGTGCGGTGTCATCTGTACAGATGATGTCCAACTCTGTCACTCCTTCCCACCTGTTACTAAGGAGGCTGTTCGAATCCTGAACTGGTGCTTGGCCGCTGTAACGGACTGGATGAGGGCGAAAAAATTGAAACTGAATCCAGACAAGACAGAGCCACTCCTGGTCAGTCGTAAGGCCAAACAGGGCATAGGGTTACAGCCTGTGCTTGATGGGGTCACACTCCCCCTGAAGACGCAGATTCGCAGCCTGGGAGTGACCCAGGATTCGTTGCTGAGCCTGGAAGCCCAGGTCTTGGCAGTAACCAGGGGAGCATTCGCACAGTTAAAACTTGTGCGCCAGCTGTGCCCGTATCTTGGGAAGTGTGACTTGGCCACGGTGGTCCACGCTCTGGTTACATCCCGAATAGACTACTGGAACGTGGGGTTGCCTCTGAAGACTGCTTGGAAGCTGCAATTAGTCCAGCGCACAGCAGCCAGGTTACTAACCGGAGCGGGGCACAGGGAGCATACAACCCCCTTGCTGCGCCAGCTCCACTGGCTGCCAATTAGCTTCCGGGCACAATTCAAAGTGCTGGTTTTAACCTACAAAACCCTATACGGTTCTGGTCCAGTTTACCTGTCCGAACTGATTCTCCCCCATGAACCATCAAGAACATTAAGATCCTCCGGAAAGGCCCTGCTCTCGGTCCCGCCGGCTTCGCAAGTGTGGCTGGTGGGGACGAGAGACAGGGCCTTCTCTGTGGTGGCCCCTCGGCTGTGGAACTCTCTCCCAAGCGATGCCAGATCTGCCCCGTCTCCGTTGTCCTTTAGGAGGCTGGTGAAGACCTGGATGTGGAACCAAGCCTTCCCAGAATAGGCTGAGACTGGCTATTGTCTGAATGTATGACCACGTTTACAGATTGAGTGGAATTGTTTGAATGGCGATGTGGTTTTATGCTGGGTTTTTGTGTATTTTAATATGTTGTTGTAGTTGTTTTTAAATTGTATAGCATTGAATTTTGCTGTAATGCCGGTCTGAGTCCCTCGAGAGAGGTGAGAAGGTCGGGGTACAAAAGTTTTAAATAAATAATAAATAAATCTTCCCCTGCTAAACAGGGGTCTTCCTCCTGCCAGTAACAGTAATACACAATGCTAACCCAGGCAATTTAAAGGGGTAGACCTGTAGGCGATGCTAATGAAGAGACTCACTGATACAGAAATATAAAAAAGTGTATTCTAAACAATCTCAGAGCTGTAGAACAATATCCTCTCAGCCCGGGAGGACACTTGCATTATCGACATGTATTGAAACGCGGAAACGCGAAGTCCCCCGTTCAGACTTTGAGTCAAATTGAACCACTACAACCCTGGGGAGGAGCGGTCAGAAGTCCAGAGCGCCCCGAGGAAGCGTGTTTTACGCGAAACGGCCATCTTGGCATCGTCAGCTTACCTCTAGCCGTAGGCGCCTGCCCACCCGGCAGTTTACCAGCTCTTTCGTCCACCAAGGCTCCCCCACAGACTCTGTCTCCCAGTCCATGAGTTATTAGGCTCCGGACTCCCCATAGGGTTACCTGGACCTTGTTAGCGCGTCGCTTTAGCCCTCAGATGTTTGTAAGGGCTTTTGGTATATTGTCATACTAATTTATACATGATATATGTTGTCGCTTTAGCCCTCAGATGTATGTAAGGGCTTTTAGTACACTGGCATATTGATTTATACATGATATATGTTGTAAGATATATTGTGATATATGCACATAGCATTACACTGTATGTAATATTGTTCTACAGCTCTGAGATTGTTTAGAATACACTTTTTGATATTTTTGTATCAGTGAGTCTCTTCATTAGCATCGCCTACAGGTCTACCCCTTTAAATTGCCTGGGTTAGCATTGTGTATTACTGTTACTGTTTGTAAGCATATTTCTCTTTGAGTATAGGAGTCTTCCTCCTGGCCCCGGCTCCCTGCCCCCCTCAAAATAAAGACACTCTTACTGGTCCTGAATGGCTTTATTAACCCCGCAACATGGAAGTGATGCCACAAACTGGGGAGCGGTTGCCATTGCTTGCTACCATTGACATTTATGTGGAGTGTTTAGCAAAGAAGAGGAGGAGGAAGGCACATGTCTGCCAGCACGAAGAAGAGCCTCAAGCGTTCTAGGAAACCCAGACTGACCATAATGGAGAAAACCTAAGCACATGGACAGATGGGCAGGTGAACTGCTGGCCATCCCAACTCTGGACCCTACTACCCTCTTGTGGCCAAGCGTAGAGCTGCTCCTCCTGTCTCCCATCCACCCAAATTCCTTTGGCCTTCCTCTTCCGAAGCCCCCAATACTGCCCAGGGAAGCAGCCCCATGGAGACCCATGGCAGGAAGAGCTGGGCGAAGGGGCTACTTTGGAGACTTCCCTCCACCTGAACCACCACCAAGACCTCCTTCCCCTCTTCACTCAGGGTCCCAGCCACCAGCGGATCGGGGCCTCTCTTGTGTGAGGAGGAGTCTCCTGGAGCCTTCAGGCCATCTCCTGCACCAGGCGGAAGTCGAAGAGGCTCCCTCGCTCCAAAAAGCGCCGCCCTGGATGTGGGGCCGGGGGTGCCGACAGCCAACTCTGGGGGGCAGAGGGAGGTCCGAAGCCCCCTCCGCCGGGGGTCTGTAGGCGGAAGACGTCCTGAAAGGAGAGAAGAGGAAGGCATGCCATGGGGTCAATGCTGGGTTAGGCCAAGGGAGAAACAACCACCCTTGTTCTCCTGCCGCCTCCAGATGTTTATGTTTATACCTCACTCCTTCTCTCCACAAGGAGACTCAAAGCGGAAGGGAAATGGAGTCGAGGAAGGGGAAGGAGGAGGAAAGAGGAAAGGAGGAAGGGCCAGGGGCAGACCTACCTGTTCCCGGGGGGCACGCGGAAAAAAAATGCGCCCCCCCCCAGTTGCTCCCAAGGGGAGCCCAGTGCACATGCGCCAATCTGTGCGCACGCGCACTGACTCCAGAGCACGCCTCCCGCTTTGGAGGCCAGTGCGCATGCGCGAAAGTGTGTGCACGCGCACTGTCTCCAAAGCAGGAGGTGCGCTCTGAAGTCAGTGCGCGTGCGCAGAGCTTTTCACACATGCGCAGAAGCTCCTACAGGTGCTGTAGCGCCTGTAGAAGCTTCTGCGCATGCGGAGGCACGGGCGGCCTAACAAAGGCCCGGCCCGTGGCGTGCGGGCACGGCGCAGGCCGCGGAGGCCTGGCTGGCGGAGGCCTGGGCGCAGGCGAGGAACGGAGGCCTGGCCGGCAGCGGGCGGGGCAGTGTGGCCGGAGTCGGCACGGCGGCGCCCCTCCCAGGTGGCGACGCCCCTCCCGGGTGACGTCGCCCTACGCGCCTGCGTAGTCCGCCTAATGGATGAACCGGCCCTGGGTGGGGCAGAGAAATGAGGTAGAAGAAGGAAGTATGGGAAGCGGGTAGGGGAAGCAGAAAGAGGAAGGAGGTAGAGGGAGGAATAAGAGGAGAAGGAGGAGGTTACGGGAAGGAGGTCGGGAGAAAGAGGCGGAGATGGTGAAGCAAGTCGAGAAAGGAGGAGGAAGGGGAAAGAAGAGGTAGGGGAAGCAAGTAGAGAAAAGAGGAAGTAGGTGATGCAGGAAGTAGGGAAAGAAGAAGGTAGGGGTAGGAGGTAGGAAAAGAAGGAGGTAGGGGAAGCAGAAAGAGGAAAAAGGGAAAAAGAGAATCATAGAGTTGGTGGAGACTACGTGGGCCATCCGGTCTAACCCCCCGGACTTGGAAAGGTAGGGGAGATAGGGAAGGAGGAAGGTGAAGGAGAAAAGGGGAGGAAGAAGTAAGGAAAGGGGGAGATAAGGAAGCAGGTAGCGGAAGGGGGAGGAAGGAGAAAGAGCCAGGGGAAAGAGGAAGGGTAAGAGGAGCTGGGGAAGAAGCAAGTAGACGAAGGTGGATGGATGCAAAGAAGGAAGGGTGGAGGTAGGGAAAGGCAGTCAGGGAAGGGGAGGAAGAGGAAACAGGTAGAGGAAAGGAGGGAAGGGAAGGGGGACAGAATGGAAGAGAGAGGTTCAGGAAAAAAGCAGGAAGGAGATAGAGGAAGGAGGTAGAAGAAGGAGTAAGGGGAGGGGAGGAAGGGAGGGAAAAGGAGATGGGGAAGGAGAGGGCGATAGGGTAGCAGGCAGAAGAGAGAGGAGGAAGGGGGCGCAAAAGGTAAGGGAAAGGGGTGTCAGTAGGAGAAGAGGGAAGTAAGAAGAGAGAGGTAGGGGAAGCAGACAGCAAGAAAAAGGAGAACGGGGAAGGTCGGGAATGGGGAAAGTGAAGGAGAAAGAGGGAGGAATAAATAGGGAAAGGGTGAGATAGAGAAGCAGGTAGAGGAAGGGGAAGGAGAAGCCGGGGAAGAAGGTTAGGGACAGGCGGATGGAGGCAAGGGAGGAAGGCTGGTGGTAGGGAAAGGCAGTCGGGGAAGGGGGGAAGGGTAATCAGGTAGAGAAAAGGAGGGAAAGGGAGGGAGAATTAGGGAAGAGGAGAGTTACAGGAAACAGAAACAAGGAAGGGAAGGGGAAAAGGGAAAGGAGGGAAGGGAAGGGATAATTAGGGAAGAGGAGAGTTACAGGAAACAGAAAAAGAAGGGAGGGAAGGATGGAGAAAGGGAGAAGGGTTGAAGGCAAAGGGAAGGGAGAGATTCAGGAAGGAGATAGAGGAAGGAGGTTGGGGAAGGAGGTAAGGGGAGGGGAGTATAGGGAAAGAAGGGAGGGAAAAGAGGATGGAGAAGGAGGAGAAGACAGGGTTGAAGGCAAGAGGAGGAAGGGAAGGAAGCAGGAAGTAGGGAGAGGGGAGATAGGGGATATAGGGATAAAGGAGGATGGAGGCAAGGCAAGGAACAGTGGTGGTAGGGAAGCAGACAGGAAAGGAGGAGAAAGGGAAAGATAGGGGAAAGGAGGGAAAGGAGGGAAGGAGGGAAGGAGAAGTACAGAAAGAGAAAGGGAAGCAGGTAAATGAAGAAGGGGAGGAAGGAGGTGGGGAAGCAAGTAGAGAAAGTAGGAGGTAGGGGATGAAGGAAGT
Source organism: Anolis apletophallus (assembly GCA_030556195.1). Classification (NCBI taxonomy): domain Eukaryota; kingdom Metazoa; phylum Chordata; class Lepidosauria; order Squamata; family Anolidae; genus Anolis; species Anolis apletophallus. The sequence goes on along the minus strand of JARBWK010000007.1, from coordinate 151,622,895 downwards.
AGGGAAAATAGGATATAGGGGTAGGAGGAGGCAAGGCAAGGGGGAGGTAGGGGAAGCAGACAGGAAAGGAGGAGAAGGAGAAAGATAGGGGAGGTAGGAAAAGAGGAAGGTGAAGGGAAAGGGTGAGATAGGGAAACAGAGGAAGGAGGAAGGGGAAGGAGGAGGTGGGGAAGAAAGGGGTAGAGAAAGGTGGATGGAGGCAAAGAAGGAATGGTGGTGGTAGGGAGAGGCAGTAGGGGAAGGGGAAGTAGGGGAAACAGGGAGAGGAAAGGAGGAAAGGGAAGGGAGAAGTAGGGGAGGGAGAGGTACAGGAAAGAGAAACAGGAAGGAGATAGCGAAAGAAGAAAGGGGAAGCTAAGGGGTAGGGAAAAGGGGAGGGAGAGGGGATATAGGGAAGCAAGTATTTATTTATTTATTTATTATTTCGACTTGCTTAACCGCCCTTCCCGAGGCTCAGGGCGGTTTCCAACATATAAAAGCACATAAAAGATTAAAACATCATAAAAACACTATAAAACTATCCTAACCAGTCATACATCAATCACAGCGGGTCAGAACAAACTGACTCGTACGAAGGGCAGAGGCAGCACAGCTAGATAGGAGGTTGTCAGTTCAGGCACCGGTCAGTCGCCAAAGGCCTGCCTGAACAACCAGGTCTTGCAAGACCTGCGGAAGGCCATCAGGTCTTGCAGGGCTCGCATCTCAGCTGGGAGCGAGTTCCACAAAACCAGAGCGGCCACCGAGAACGCCCTCTGCCGTGTGCTGGAAAGCCTGCAGAGCTTCAAACTTGGGACCTCAAGCATGTCAAGACCCTCTGAGCGCAGTGATCTTCTGGGCACATATGGGGTAAGCCGCTCCCTCAGGTACACTGGCCCCAAACCATGTAAGGCCTTGAAAGTCAAAACTAACACCTTGAAGGAGACCCGGAACTCAATCGGCAACCAGTGCAGTTCGCGCAGGAGAGGTGTTATATGGGCTGTCCTAGTAGCCCCCAGCAGCAGCCGTGCTGCCGCGTTCTGCACCAGTTTAAGTTTCCGGTTCCCCGACAAAGATAGGCCAATGTACAGCGCGTTACAGTAGTCGAGTCTCGAGATGACCGTGGCTTGGATCACCGTGGCCAGGTCGCAGCGGGAGAGGTAGGGAGCCAGACGTTTTGCTTGCCACAGATGGTAGAAGGCTGTCTTGCAGGCACAAGCAATTTGCGCCACCATGGACAACTGGGAGTCCAGCCGGACCCCAAGGCTCTTGGCTGAAGATTGCGGGCATAGCGCCACGCCATCAAACGTCGGCAGCTGGATCTCTCCCCCGCCCCTTCCCCCCCGGGCGGCCAAGCCACAAGATCTCCGTCTTCACCGGGTTAGAGAAAGTAGAGAAAGTAGGAGGTAGGGGATGAAGGAAGTGGGAAAGGAGAAGGTAAGGGGTAGGAGGTAGGAGAAAGAGTAGGTAGGGGAAGGTCAGGCGGCCATTGATGGCCAGGAGAGCAGCAGTTGACCAAGATTGCAGGGTCCTCCCCATTGGGAGAGGCCTGGGTACATGAGGAGAAGGATAGATACTCACTCCGGGGGATACAGTGACGGAAGTCTTTCCTCCGAGGCTAATGGTCCTTCCGTCCTTCCGGATGAGCAGGTTGAGTCCCGGAGCGCCCTCCTTGCCCCCTACCAGGGAAGAGAAGCCAAAGGGTGAATGAGGGGCCAAGGACTGGCGATGGAGGGAGGGAAGCTGGATAGTGGAGGGGCACCCAGTTTCCTCACGCAGCCACCCCTCTCGCCATGGGGACAGCCTCCCATTCTTGGGGGCACACTCAGCATGTATCCAGTTGGACACATACACTGGTCTCACCTTGCAGGCCGTAGGGCCGGAAAGCCCTTCTTTCGCTCAGCACCGAGAGCACCATCTCCTCCCGGAACTGGATCTCCCGCCGGACGCCATCCCCGCCCCGGAACTGGCCATCCCCACCTGTGCCAGGGGCCAGCTGGAAGCACTTCAGGACCACCGGATACCTGGAAACAGGGAGAGGATGATATAAATACCCTAATTCAGGCATGGGCCAACTCGGGCCCTCCAGGTGTTTTGGACTTCAACTCCCAGAATTCCTAACAGCCTAGCAGCTGTTAGGAATTCTGGGAGTTGAAGTCCAAAACACCTGGAGGGCCCAAGTTGGTCCATGCCTGCTCTAGTCGAATTCCTTGCTTCTCACACAGAGAAGAACCACCTCCTCTGAAGTATCCTGGAAGGCACAACGGATGGGTCAAAGGGCAGAGTATCAAAGGGTCTACCCACCGTCCTCGCCAATGCCACGAGAGGCGCCTGTCCACTTCCTTCCCAATGTCGCAGACCCCCCCCCCCTATCTCCTGCGTCCACTCACCGCTTCTCCAGGATCTCTGGATCCGTGATGCGGGTGTTGGTCATGTGGGAGTGGACCCCGCTCCGGCCGTGCCAATTGGGCCCCGCTCCGGACCCTCCGGCTACCGTCTCATAGTAGCCCACCCGTGCATTGCCAAAGGTCACGTTGTTCATGCAGCCCTGGGGGGGGGTAGGAGGCAGGGATTGAGTGAGAAGGAATGAGACACACATCCAAAGCCATGGAAGGTGTTCTTCCAGTTGCCTCCTAAGGAACTTCAAGGCGCTCCAATGACCTCTGCATCTGGATAATCTCACCTGGGAGGCTGCACAGGCCTCAAAGGCCCGGAGGATGACGTCCACCACCCGCTGCGAGGTCTGCACGTTGCCCCCTACCACGGCCGCGTCCAGAGAGGGATCCAAGAGGGAACCCTTGGGGATGACCACCCGGATGGGGGCCAGGCAGCCCTGCATCATGACACAGAGAGACAGAGAGAAATGTAAAACGGCACATCTGCACTGTAGAATTAATGCGGTTTAGGCCCCTTGCATACAGAGGTGTGTATTCCATCCTAACGGAATATGGAGAAAGGATTCAAAGCCAATAAGGAGAAAAAGAGCTGTTTCTGACTAAGAATATAATTAAAGAATCACCAAAAAAAACCCCATAAGTGATAAATTGGGTTTCCAAGTTGTCCATAAGGTCAAATATTTGACCCTCTTCCCAGCCAGTCGCGCTGCTTCGTCCGTGTGCTATGCTTGGAATGGCCAAAGAGAGGAAGTCCTGGCCCTCAGATGACCTCAGAAAGGGGAGGAGTTCAGGGTGGTGATGTCAGGTTTGGAGCCAAGCACAACTCCTCCCATCACAGTCCACATGGCTGAGGACAAAGGCCTTGCAGGTGAAGGCAAACAGGTACATAATACAGATATAAAACAGCCCCGTGGGGCGTCACAGAACTGGACCAGCAGCCAGTGGAGGTGACGTGACAGAGGGGTGGTATGCTCCCTGTATGTCGCTCTGGTGAGGAATCCAGCTGCCGACCGTTGGACTAGTTGGAGTTTCCGAACAGTCTTCAAAGGCAGCCCCACCTAGAGCACGTTGCAGTAATCTATTCGGTATGGACCCCAATACACAATGCAGACTATGCTCACAGAAGGCACTCGTAATACACAATGCTAAAGCCAACTAAATACAGGGCTGGGCTGGAGTGCGACGCAAATAAAGATAGGATGCTCAGTACTATGTGTTCAGTGTGTCACTAATGCTTATGATTATGCACTATAATATATTTTGATATTTTTGCAACCTTGTAGTACTTTATTTGCGTCGCACTCCAGTCCAGCCCTGTATTTAGTTGGCTTTAGCATTGTGTATTACGACAACAGTATGGACCACCATGGCCAGATCAGACCTCCCAAGGTAGGGACACAGCTGGCGCACAAGCTTTAATTGGGGTTTCCAGGCTCAGCGATGAGTCCAGGATCACTCCCAGGCTGCAAACCTCCGTCTTCAAGGGGAGTGTAACCCCGTCCAGCACAGGCTGTAACCCTGTGCCCTGTTCGGCCTTTCGACTGACCAGGAGGGCCTCTGTCTTGTTTTACCTCTGCAAGTGAGTATACCATTGTATATGCCATTGATGGATAGGAGATCAGGGATCCTGACTTGTGTGTGTACAGGGTTGTTGTAGGTTTTTCGGGCAATAAGGCCATGTTCTAGAAGCATTCTCTCCTGACGTTTTGACTGCATCTATGGCAAGCGTCCTCAGAGGTTGTGAGGTTTGTGTGTGTGTATTTTGTACATAGAGCAACGAGTCAAAATCAAAAGCCTCCCGTGAGTTTGGATGAAAGCTGACTCGGAGTTTTTCGTAAACAGTGAGCAGCACAATGTCGGGCGGTGCAGGCAACGGAGAAGCACTCGGCTTGCCTTTGAGACATTCAGTCCATTGCGCAGCAATCCAGGGAGGGCACGTTTGGAAAACTATAAATCACGACTGACCCCGCCTCGCCGAAACCCGTACTACACACCTGGTTGAGGGGGATGTCCTGGCCCACCATGCAGCGCAGGCAGTAGATGAGGGCCGAGAGGGTGATGGCGCGGGGGGCGTTGCAGTTCCCGAAAACCTCGTGGCCGGAGCCGGAGAAGTCAAAGGTTGCCATGCCCTGCAAAGAGAAGGCCTAGGATTCAGGAAACAGCAAAGGGACCCCAAAACAGCCCCCATAAACCAGGCTCCACAGAGGCACCCGGTTCTTGGCGGTTTCATTTGCAAGGACTCCCTTGCAGTCAACAACAGGCGGGATAATATGTTCCCAGCAGAGTGTTGAGCTTTTCATCAAGTTTGGGGAGAGAAATCACCTCCTTGGACAGACAGAGCTCAGGAGAAATACAAATGGCAAATAACTTGGGTTGTTCCGGCTGTGTGGTCATGTTCCAGCAGCATTCTCTCCTGATGTTTCACCTGCATTTGTGGCAGGCATCCTCAGAGGCTGTGAGGTCTGTTTATTTATTTTATTTATTTGCAGTATTTATATTCCGCACTTCTCACACCTCAGGGGACTCAGGGCGGATCACAACGTACATGACAAACATTCAATGTCATAGACACTGTTGTAATTGAGCCTTCAGCATCTACTGCTCGTAGTGATAAGGAAGACGCTGAGTCATTAGCATCAAGCAGTAGTATGGAAAGGGGTATGGCTCTGAGTAATCAAGACACTACAGCTGGCAGAAAGAGGGCTGCTAGTGTCACAATGCTGGGTCCTGGCCCGGCCCCTTAAGCACACACACACAGAGACAATGATCAATTAACTATTTATTGAGTAATAAAGAACAGGTGAAAAAGTAAATTGTCCAATTGAGAAATTGTCAAATAGTCCAAAGTGAAAACACGTGAAGTTCAAAAGCAAAAAGCAAAGAATCAAAAAGCAAGGTAATCCTTGGAAACAAAGCAAGGCAAAGTCCATGAAAATACAAGGTCCGTGGCAAAGGTCTTGGCAAGGTACTTGGCAAGGTAGCCAGACTATGGCTTCCAGGAACACGGTCGCTTCACTCCCTTCAGATCAGAAGTGGCCAACCAACTGAGGAACTGTTCCCAGAGAACGTATACTTAATCCCCCCCTTTCGGAACCCAACGCCTCTCTAGGCTTCGTCTCCATTCCCTGCGATGGGACTCAATGCTTCTCCTATGATCAAAACACCCTCCAGGCCAGTCCGCAGCTGGCTCGCTATCTTCCTGAGAACCTTCCTCCCCTTCGGTTTCCATCAACTCATCCCCCGCGGGTTCCCAGATTCGTTCCTGGGAACCGTGCCCACCTGGTCTCTCATAACTATCAGAATCTGGGTCATCCTGACCTTCTTCGTCCGAATAAGCCTCAGGCCAGGTGTCATCCCACTGCAAACTATCTGTTGGAGATGCGGGCCCAGCAGCCCCATCATCCGCATCACCTGTATCTACAGCAAGGGGGTCTAAAGCAATTGGCACCCCCGGAGCAGCCCCCTGGCCCCCCGGCTGGAATGGAGGCTGGGTTGCTACAGCTAGTGATTCCAGCCTTGAGGGTTTGGAGCAGAGAAAGAAGGTCCGGCAGATACTTAGAGCCCCTTCAGATTCTGAAACCTTTGAAGGTTTTTCTGGGAATGAAGAAAGGGAGTCAGAAGAGAGTGATGCCGACTTAGACTGGACTCTGGTTCAGGAAGTAAGGGATGTGTGTAATGAAGATTATAGCACTGATACCTTTCTGGGTTTTGATAGCAATCAGGATTGGCCTTCTGAGGCTTCGGAGGCAGACTGGGATACTTTAAGTTTCCAGGATCGCTGGGAGACATAGAGAAATGCACAAAGCACAGAAGCTGCAGGAAAAGAAGCAGCTGATTCTCATGATCAAGGGGAGTCTTCGGGCGAGTCCAACATTTAGGGGCTATATAATGAATGGGTTTATGAGGCTTCCTTTGCGGCGGTCAAAGGGTTGCTATCTGGTACTCTTATCTGGCGTTCCTGTGATCTTTGGCATCCTGGTATCGTGTGTCTTGTTCCTGGTTCCAGTTACTCTTGCTGCCGTGTATTCCTGTGGCGGGGCTTGATCTCTGCTGAATCTGCTCTCCTGATTATCCTTGGACTGTCTCCTCATTTCCTCCGTCATTCTCCTGCCCTTGACCCTCGGACCGGCTTACGACTAGTCTTCTGGATCTTCCCACATTGGACGTCGCAGAAGGACGTCCTGAGTTTGTTTTGCATCTTGCTTCAGTGTTTTTGTTGGGTTTCCTGGGATTTTTGAGGGTTTTTTAGCCGAGTTGGCTGATTTTTTGTTCGTCCCCTTTCCATTTATTGTCTAATAAACTTTTTGTTACCCCCTTTTACACCTGGGTTTGGCTTACTTGGTCTCTGTGCTACGACAGACACACAATACATATAGACAGACAGTCAGAGGCTATTTAACATTCCAACTTCTGGCCACCAGGGGAGCTGTCACTTCACCATCCATCTGCGACACTGATGAAGTACTTTCCGCATTCCCCGCATGCTTTCACTGGAGATTTTTTATGGCCTCGTAAATTTGTTAAGTTAGCCTCCCCACACACAGGTGGTACCTAAATTTCCTACTTGACAGATGCAACTGCCTTTCGGGTTGCAAAGGTCAACAACAAGCTACACAAAATTGGCCAGCTCACTCTGACCCGGGCTGGCTTCGAACTCATGACCTTTCGGTCAGTTGTGATCTTAATGCAGCTGACACCCAGCCAGCTGCCTTGCAGTCCCGGTGCAATATGGCAAATACCCTGTTTCATCGATTCTCAGGCCCCTTCTACACTGCCATATAACCCAGTATTAATTTGTTGTGGAAAGAAGGATTGGGGATACAGCTTCATTGGCGACTCCTTTCCACCCTGATAATAATAACAACTCTTTCAGGAGTGGAATTCCTTCCTTCCTTCCTTCCTTCCTTCCTTCCTTCCTTCCTTCCTTCCTTCCTTCCTTCCTTCCTTCCTTCCTTCCAAGAAGGAGATTTCTCTCCCTTCCTGTTGTCTCAGCACCGTTCTTAACTATGAGTCATTTGTAAGTCGGATTTTTGGAACTCAGGTAATACCTGTGTTGTTGTTGTTGTTGTGCTCTCCCTGAACTTCTCTCTTTCACTGTATCAGCTTGCTACTCTAGTAGTCGGGGGACAGAACAATCTCAAATATTACAAGGGTGCTTCAATTCGAATGGATTCAAGCCAATCCGGTCTAACGGTCAAATGATTCCTATCAGGGCTGGCCTATCTTGAAGTCAGCTTGAGGGCAATGAACGAGACCAAAAAGCAAAAAAGATCCCATGCGTACCATCTCATGCATAATATGGCTTGTCCCGTCACAGGTTACTTTTCGCAGTTGCGTAGGGTTGCCGCTTTTTGATATAAGAAATTAGAGACATTTGCCCCAAAATATGGGATTTTTCACAAAAATAAGGCACACTTCATTAAAAACTTCAACCTCAAACCTTAGGTATCAATAGTTTTATTAACAGAATAAGATCATGATTGAAATTCATCAAAGAAACTAACTTACACCCTCTTCACAGTACCTCATATGTTTCTGCATGTTTTGTCATACCTAATGCATTGTACTGTATGTACACCATACTACTACTACTCTCGGCATTACTTCACGAACGAAGATTCTTAGGAAGGACTCATCCCACGCTTTTTACAAGCGCATTGATGACTAAAAAGGCCAATCTGAGATAGGCGAGTTCGGTTGCAGAAAGCACAGCTGAAAGTCTCCTTGGGTGATGTTGTTTCCAAGTTGCAGTTCTTTCTGCGTTGTCGTTTCTCTTCGAGACCCATTCGGCGTGTCTCCTCGAAAGAGGCCGCAGCATTGTGGATAGTGCGTCTCCATGCCTCCCGATGTGAGGCCAGGGTGGACCATTGTTGGTGATCAATCTGGCCAAGCCTGATGTTGTTTCAGGGAGTCCTTGTATCTTTTTTGGGGGGCGCCTCTCTTGCGCTGACCCGTGGCGAGTTCACCATAGAGTAGTATCTTTGGGAGGCAGTGGTCCTCCATCCTAGAGACGTGCCCTGCCCAGCGCAGCTGTGTTCTCAATAGCATGGCCTCAATGCTGGTGATCCCTGCTTGCTCAAGGACAGCAACATTAGTCACATAGTCAGCCCAGTGTATATTTAGGATTGTGCGAACACAGCGCTGATGAAAGCGTTCGAGGAGTCGTAGATGTTGGCGATAGGTGACCCATGTTTCAGACCCATGGAGGAGAATAGACAGTACGATCGCTCTGTACACACTGATTTTGGTGCTTTGCCTCAGGTGCTTGTTGCTCCAGACTCTTTTGTGAAGCCTTCCAAATGCACGATATGCCTTTGCTAATCTGGGATCTATCTCTTTGTCAATCTTGGCGTCTGAAGAGATGATGCTTCCCAGGTGGGTGAACTGCTGGATGGACTTAAGCACAGATTGCCTATGCTGATGTGACTACTACTACTACTACTACTACTACTACTAGCTTTATAATAGCAGTACAATGCATTAGGTATGACAAAACATGCAGAAAAAACATGCAGAGGCCCAGTTTCAATTTTGGAGAAGTTCGCAGGGACTGCATGACAGAAGAGGATGGGATCAAATATTCCAGCCCATTTCCCAATAAAGCACTTCCTGTTGACCTTGGAAGAAGAGAGCACAAGGAGAAAGGTGGAAGTAGAGAGAGGATTGGATGAGGACAGATACAGGACAGGAGCTGAAAATACGGGACATGAACTTCCGAGTAAAAATATGGGACGTCCCGTATAATACGGGACAGGTGGCAACCCTACGGTTGTGTGCAAATAACTCGTATTTTACTCTTTCGTCGCTCCGTGTCCCCTTTTTTTGGGGGGGGGTCTCACCTCTTGGGGGTCGATGGTCACCTTGAGGCAGATGGGGGAGCCATCGTCCATGAAGTCCTCGGCCTCCACGTGCAAGGGGCGTCCCAACTGCCCTCGGCCGTGGGCAAAGTCCTTCAGCATCTGCCGGACGGCCACCTCTGCGTTGGCCTGCGTTTGGGAGGGAGAAAGGTGACTTCCAGGTATTTTCTGAAAGCGGTGAATGCAGCGGAGAGACAGAATGAAGGTGGAGTAAATGAAATTTTGCCAAAGACTTTCGCGGCCAGAATTGCTGGGGTGTGCGTTGTGTGGTTTCCAGGCTGTATGGCCAACGTGTTCTAGCAGCATTTCCTCCTGATGTTTCGCCTGCGCCTGTGGCCGAGGGCATCTTCAGAGGATCTTCATGAGAAGATGTCAAGCCACAGACGCAGGTGAAACATCAGGAGAAAATGATGCTAGAATACTTTGATTGTGCTCTTCCTGCGTGGAGGAAGGGGGTTGGACTAGATGGCCCTTGGGATCTCTTCCAAGTATATTACCATTATTATCATCATTGTTATTAATATTATTGAGGCTGGATGGACATCTGTCAGGGGTGCTTTGATTGTACTTTTCCTGCATATCAGGTGGTTGGACTAAATGGTCCATGTGGTGTCTTCTAACTATATTATTATCGGGTTACTGTGAGTTTTACGGGCTTATGGCCATGTTCCAGAAGCATTCTCTCCTGATGTTACGCCGGCATCTATGGCAAAGGCACCCTCAGAGGTTGTGAGGTCTGTTGGAGACTAGGCAAGTGGGGTTTATATATGTGGAATACATGTCCAGGGTGGGAGAGAGAACTCTTATTATATTATAATAATATTTATTTATTATTTTATTTATTACTAGCTGTACCCAGCACGCGTTGCTGTGCCCTATTTAGGAGATGCGAGAAAGTCTGAGTATGTAAGGGTTGGAATTGATGTTACTTATGGACTTGGTGGGGTCATGGCTGTGTCGTTGTGGGTTGTTCTGGTGGGTGGGATGTTGAAGTCCTGGGGAGTTGTGGTGTGTGGTGTTGCTGGCGTTCTGCAAAGCTTGTGGATATACAATATTTTTTGTCTTTCCGTCTGCTGTGTTGATGTAGAGGTTCTGTGGTTTCCCAACTCTGGAGCACGCTACGTTGAGTTGTCCGTGGGAGAAGCATTCTGTGTCAAGGTCTGTGCCACAGATTTGTAGTGTTTGTCCTTGAGCCTTGTTTATGGTGATGGCAAAAGCTTGTGTAGTGCAGTGTCTTTCTGTTCTGGCGTTTGTTCTGCCCTTTTTTGTGTGATGTATGTAGCGTTGCAAGTGTGTCGTCCGATGCTGTTCTTTTTAGGAGGCATGGCTTGTCTTTTGGGTCAGCTTATGCCTGTGTGGAAGGAAGGAATGGCATACAAATGGGTTGAGCAGTAGGTTGTGTTATGTGCGTATTGTGTTGTGTGTAGGTATTACTTTTGTGTTATTCTGGGGGTATGTGTTTGTCAGTGGTGCCTGTGTCCCTGGTGCCCTATTTGTCTCCCTCCTAGATCTTGACTGTGGCAGTTTAACCCTCAACTGAAATCACTCAGCATTCTAAGTGGCTTTGCCCACCGTTACTATGGTAACTGATGTTGGCCAATGAGTTTCGCTGGCTGCCGCAGAGGATGCTGGGAAATGTAGTTTTTTGTATTGTTGTTTTGGGGGCCTTCTAGGTTTTGGGGGGAAAAGTTTCTTTGCTAAAAACCTTCCTTGCCTGAGGCCTATTTGTGTTGGCAAGTTTGGTGTCTCTGCCTTGGAAGGTTTCTCTGTCTCTGTCAGTCGTTCGACGGCGGGACCTCCTTTATATAATAGATTTATTATTTGCACTTATCAGTCGCCACTCCCAATGTGGCTCGGGGCGACTTACAAAAGTGAAATCACTGAATGAAAACACAATAAAAATACGATAAAACAGATATTAACTAGATAAAATACCACTCAACAAGAGCTGTACACATAAAATGGGAGGGCAAGTGTCCGAAGGAACAGCAGCCTTAAGCACCAAAAGCCTGCTGAAACAGGAGTGTTTTGCACGCCTTCCGAAATGCCAACAGATTTGTGAGGGCACGAACATTGGAAGGGAGTGCATTCCACAAAGTGGGGGCAATTATCGAAAAGGCCCTCCTTCTTGTAGAGGTGAGGTGGTACATTTTAAAACTAAGGACCTCCAGAAATTGTCCCGACTCCGAACGTAGTGGTCTAGTGGGACAATATGGGATGAGGCGGTCCCTAAAGTACACTGGCCCCAGACCATTCAAGGCCTTGAAGGTCAATACCAGCACCTTGAAAGTGATCCGGTATTCCACTGGTAACCAGTGCAGCTCGCGTAGCATAGGTGTAATATGGCTGCTCATAGGGGCGCCGGCCAACAGCCGAGCTGCCGCATTCTGGACCAGTTTCAATTTCTGGATCACCAACAAAGGAAGGCCAACGTAGAGAGCATTACAGTAGTCCAATCTTGAGATGACCGTGGCTTGGACCACTGTGGCTAGATCGCAACGGGAGAGGTAGGGGCCAGCTTCCTCACCTGATGGAGGTGGAAAAAAGCTACTCTACTGACGGTGGAGATATGCATCTCTATCATCAGTTGAGAGTCCAGAGTGACGCCGAGACTTAACTGTTGGCGACGGACGCAATGTCGTGCCGTCCAGGGTAGGAAGCTGGATCTCCACCCCACCCGGGCGACCCAGCCACAGGATCACCTTCAACCTACTGGCTTGCAGCCATCCAGTGACGGCCTGAAGGCACTGATGGAAATTATCGGGTATGGATTCAGGCCTTCCCTCCATCTCCAGAACGAGCTGGGTGTCATCTGCGTATTGGTGACACACCAGCCCAAAGCTAAGAACCAGCCGAGCAAGTGGTCTGACATAGGTGTTAAATAATGGGGGGGAGAGGATTGCCCCCTGAGGAACCTCGCTGATAGTATATGTATTACTATCAGTATTTTTCTTATTATTAATAATATTATTGCGGTTGGATGGCCATCTGTCAGGAGTGCTTTGATTGTGCTTTTCCTGCATGGCAGGTGGTTGAACTAGATGGCCCATGGGGGTCTCTCCTCTTCCAACATTATTATTATTATTATTATTATTATGAGGCTGGATGACCATCTGTCAGGGGTGCTTCGATTGTGCTTTTCCTGCATGGTGGCAGAAGCGTTAGACTGGATCCCCTTCTGCTTAGCAGCCACTTGGGCCCGAAGGTTGGAAAGGTTGTTTTGCAGGTTGCAGGCGCCGTTGCTGCCGGGGATGTGGCTGGGCACCATCTTCCAATTATGTTATTATATCATTATCATTATGGCCATCTGTTGGGGGTGCTTTGATTGTTCTTTTCCTGCATGACTTATTGCTCTGAGTCCCGGCCCGCCTCCTCCTCAATGGGGAACCCTTTCAAGACCAAACGATCAACCCCTGAATGCAATACCTGGAGAAGGCTTCCCGCCCCCTCACCTGGATGTGGGCCATGTAGGCCTGCACCACCTCCAGGCTGTACTGGCCAATCAGGTCGCTGACCAGCTGGATCCCCTTCTGGTTGGCAGCCACTTGGGCCCGAAGGTCGGAGAGGTTGTCTTGCAGGTTGCGGGTGCCACTGCTGCCGGGGATGCGGCTGGGCGCCATCAGGGCCTCTGTCACGGCTGTGAGGGATTGGGGGAGGGGGTGTCAGAAGTGAAAGGTCCATCCACCCCAGGTCAAAGGCAAGAACAGACCCCCTTCCTGCCCCATTGGACAAACCTTGCTCTTGGAAGACTCCTTGCTTGACCAACTTGAAGGACACGAAGACGGCTCCTTCCTCCTGCAAGGACCGGGAGTGCGGGGGCATGGAGCCTGGCGTGATCCCCCCAATGTCCGCATGGTGGCCCCGGCTGGCCACGAAGAAGACCGGTGTGGCCTTCCCTGGCCAGAAGACCTGCAACAAAGAGGGAGGGAGGGAAATGTCAGAGTCGCGTTAGTAGCCTGCAGAATGTCTCAGCCCCTTTTACTCTCACTGTGATAAAAACTCAAAAAGTACATGCGAGTCTGTTGTTTTAAGTAGAAACAAAAAGGTAGTTCTATTCACTGTAGATCAAAAATACAAAGCAAAACAGAAGAATTGTTCTCACCAATATACAGTACAACAAACAGTATCTCCGGTGAGTCTTCTTTACACGAGGACATGCAAACATGGCAAAATAATACAGTCTCTCTGCTTAGTTATCAATAGAATGTCCTTATTTTGCCATAAACAAGCAGTTTCCTTGGCACTCCAAACTGCTTCAGTCTTTAGCTTCAGGATGCTGCATAACCACTCCCAGCAACAGCCAAAACAAGCCATCAGGCTAAGCCAAAATGCAAAGAGCAAAGCTTGCAAACTTAATGCCTTGTTATATGCAGGAGCTGATCACACACCCAATTAACTTGTGGCAGCTGTAACAGAAAAGGTTCTGATCCTCCCTGTTACTTAGGAAAAGCCTGTTGTAAACCCCTAGTAGCAACAGGAAAGGGTGAGGTGGAAGGGGAGCATCCCCTTCTCACCGGGGTGATGACGGTCAGGTCTGGGAGGTGGCTGCCCCCGGCGCAGGGGTGGTTGCTCAGGATTACGTCCCCCTCCTGGATCTCCGGGCCCAGGTTCTGGATCTGAAGGGGGAGAAGTATAATAATAAAGGAGGAGTAAAGGAGGAGGAGAAGCCTGGGGACACAAGGGCTAAGGGGAACACAAAGGTCCTGGCCTTGCAAACCAAAATAATAATAATAATAATAATAATAACAACAACAACAACAGTTCAGGCGCCCAATCCATTTCACCAAATCCTTGTGTATAACAACAACAACAACAACAGTGCAAGAGCCCATGCCTTTCACCGAGTTTCTGTGTATCGTCATCGTCATCATCATTATAATCTTTAATTGTATCCTGCCCCCTCTTCCAAAAGGGACTCAAGGTATTTTTTACCATAAAAATACAATAGACTTAGTAACAACAGCAACCGAAAATGAAATTTGGCAACAGGGAAAGGCTTCTGATCGCCACCTAGTGGCTGTTTTAGATATTTACATGAATTTGCGGAGCAGAGTTTACAGTGCAAAACCAGCCTGTGTCTAGTGTCATGTATCATGTTCCGCAGCTGGTGGTGGCAGGCCTCGCGGTTGGTGATGGAAGGGTTAATGTAAGTCTTAGTTCTAAAGGGCTGAGTAATTTGTACGTAACAGTTTACTGGCAAAAGCGATTAAGGGTAGAGGCATGCAAGGGATAGGTTCCAGCTGGGTGTTACTGGATTCATGGAGCTAGCCTTGGGGCTGATCTTTGGGAGAAAAGTATTTGCCTTATCTTGGTGGGAGATGCTGCTGGTTTCTCCTGAACTCTTGGAACCCTAGAACCTTGGATCTTTGGACTGGCTTTTGACTATGGTATATAGACTCTTGATCCCTGGACTTTGACCTCTTGGCATTTGACTACTGGACTGGACTCTTTGACTACGCTGAAGCGTTTGCTATCAGTTTTTGTTTTATATTCTGTGGCTGAGTTCTATCTTTATGTTTTACTAGCTGAGGACCCGATGGTGCCCGGGTTATTTGAGGAAGACATTGTGTGGCAAGGTTGGTTCCTATTAGATGTTTATGTGGCTTGCAGTGGTCTCAGGAACTTAATGAAGGTACTGCGAGTCCCATTGGCCATGGTCCATCCCCTCCAAACAGCACCAGGATGTAAGTGGGTCATGGGGCACCATTTGGTCTTGATCATTCTGTGGATGAGGGTTGCATGGGTCTCTGGATGTGAGCCAAGATACTGGAAGTCCCATCATCCATGGTCCCCATTCTCCAAACTGCACCAGAATCAGAGTGGGTCATGGGGCTCTTGGATGTGGGTGGTCATTGGATGAGGGTGGCAGAAGGTGAGTGAAGGTACTTCAACTCCCATCATCCATGGTCTGTCCCACTCAAAACTGCACCAGGATGTAGAGTGGGTCATGGGTACTCTGTGTGCCAAGTTTGGGCCTGGTCTGTGATTTGTAGGGGCTGCAACGTTCTGTGGGAAATGAATTGGGCGAAGGTACTGCAAATGCCATCATTTGTGGGCCATCCTGCCGTAAACCGCAGCAGGTTTGTAAAGTGGGCCATTGGGCCTCTGTGTGCCAAGTGTGGTCCTGATTCGTCATTGCTGTGGGCCACAGTGCTCTAAGGAACTGAATTAAAGTACTGCAAGTCCCATCATCCATGGTCCATCCTCCCTCAAACTGCACCAGGATGTAGGGTGCATCTTGGGGGGGGGGGTTGTGTGCCAAGTTTGGTCTTGTTCTGTCATTGTTGGGGGCCTAGTCAGGAAAATCAAGTTGAGGAAGCCTAAAAGTATCCCATGAGCTGAGGCCTAGTCAGCAAAATAGAGTTAAGGAAGCCTTGCTGTCAATTTTGGGCATGGTCTGTGATTTATAGGGGCTCCAGTGTTGTTTGGGAAGTGAATGATGTGAAGGTATTGCAAATCCCATCATTCGTGGCCCATCCTGCCCTAAACCATACCAGGCTGTGAAGTGGGCCATTGGTCCCTTGTTTGCCAAGTGTGTTCCTGATCTGTCGTTGCTGTGGGCCGCAGTGGCTGACTGCCTGAGGCCTTTTCTTTTCCCTCTGATGATGTTGGAATGTGGTTGGCCAATCGGAGTCCTTTATGCAAATTCCATTTCAGTGGCAGCCAATCCCCTCTGTCTGGGGCCGTAGAATGTTGGAGTTCTGAGGCTGGCCAATCAGAGCCCTTTATGCAAATAATCCCATAGTTGCAGCCAATTGAAATGCTGGCACATATTCCTCCCGTCGCACCACCACCCGCAAACACTGACTTTTATTATATACATACAGTAGATAGATAGATAGATAGATAGATAGATAGATATTTTGGACTATTAAAACAGCCAGAAAGTAAGTGCTTCTTTAATTAAATTGTTTGATACAAACTGGGTGTTTGTTTGGTTCCCCTCTGCCTGAACACTGGCAGAGCCCTGGCATCAGGACAGAATACTGTTCTCCCAAAGATCAGACCCAAGGTTAGCTCCTTAAATCCAGCAACAGCCAGCTGCAACCTATCCCTTGCATGCCTCTACCCTTCGTTGCTTTTACCTGTGTAAACTGTTACTTACAGATTACTCAGCCCTTTAGAACTAAGACTTGCATTAACCCTTCCATCACCAACTGCGAGTCCTGCCACCACCAACCACCATCAACCGTGGGACATGATACATGGTATCTAGCAAGCCTCGCAGATGCTGTCTTGAATTCAGCAAATGTTGGGTTTTTACTCCTATTTTACACACCTAAGTACCCGGGTTCAGGTAAACGTTTCTGGGGCCAAAGGGAAGTTGCAAGCAGAAAAAAGTGTAAACACATAGAGCTTGGGTTTCTGAGGACTGGAGCAGATGTCCTTCACGGGCCCCTTCTTCCTTTTTGTATAATTTTAATTCTGTTATGTGAAAAATATAATCTACGAAATTCAACAATCAAAATACAAGTATTATTTCCCCTGCTGCGCCATCCGTGAACCACCACCCATGACTTCCGACACCACGCCATGTGGAACTCGTATCTAACTAGGATCTATCCTTATCATACACTAAGAAATCCTCCTCCGTTCGGCTATTTCAAAATCTATTTTTGCCTTCCCAAAGGCCAGTCTCCATTTTCTAGCCAACTCTTTGTTATTTTCTCCTCTTAAGCTATTGGAGAGCTTCACCATTTGAATGTACTCCAATCACCAAGCATGGAAGAAGGTGCCTTTTCACATTTTGCATCTCCAACCTTCCCCCCCGTTGGGTTTTCTCAATTTCAGCCAGGAATTCAGGAGTTACATAACTTCCCTACCTGGAACTGGACGGCTTCCTGCATGGCGCCCAGGTGGACCGGGATGTGGGGGGCGTTGGAGACCAGGCCCCCGTCCGGCCCAAAGAGTGCACAGGAGAAGTCCAGGCGCTCCTTGATGTTGGTGGAGATGGCCGTGCGCTGGAGGACGCGCCCCATCTGCTCTGGAGAGGAAAGAACCAAAGGGGCTTCAGCAGCATCCATGGGAGGCACACCATTGGCAGCGGTCACCTCCCGTGCCTTCATAAGTCCCCTTTATATTTTATTGAGGCAAAATTCTGAAGCTTTAGATTCAGTCAGGGCGAAACCTTATCCCTCTGGGTGTACTGAGCTTCCACAATTCCTAAAAGCCGGTAGGCAGGCTGTTAGGAATTGTGGGAGTTGAAATCGAAAGTACTCAGAGGTCCGAACTTTGCCCATGACTGCTTTAGAAGTTCTGGAATGGACCTAGTAGGAGCTGTACTCTACAAAACATATCAATTTGATGCTTTTGTATAACTTGTATCTTTTATATACTGTGTTCTGTGTATAAACTGTTTATATCTATCAAAACGTAACTTGGTGGTAGCCAGCCATCTCTTCACGGCTCCTGTTTGCATGATTCCTTGGGAAAGGGGACTGTAGATAGGATCCCTCCAGCCATTTCCCAAACCAGATAATTATCAGACCCCTTGTGTAGATATGTTGTTGTGAATCAGACTGTGATTGTGTTTCAGGATCATAAGGTTTTTAATTTTTTTGTATTACTGCTTATATGTGAGTTATATTGATTGTACTGTTTTATTGCTTGTTGCTCTGTTGTTTTATTGATATGTTATTGGGCTTGGCCTCATGTAAGCCGCCCCGAGTCCCCTTGGGGAGATGGTGGCGGGGTATAAATAAAGTTGTATTATTAGTGTTATTATTATGCTGTTTCTGATGTGGGAAATGATGCTTCTGATGTGGACAATGGTGTGCAAAATGGAGATGGTTTGGTCAATGATTTTCCTGCAGACCCTGAAAGCGAGGCCTCGCTGCAAAGGGTTGTTTCTCATGAGAATGTTCCTGCTGTGCAGAGGGATGATGGTTTACTCCCTCAAGGTTTGGGTTTGGACAAAAATCTGACACCTGGGAATGTTAACCATCCGTGCCCGACGACACGAGTGAGAGGGTAAAAGGACCACATACACCAACTAACCAGAAATTTGACCACTTCAAAGCCCTGGACCTGGAAGCAGTTAATAAAATCATCTCTACAGCGCGGGCAACCACCTGCTCCACGGACCCTTGCCCATCCCATCTAGTTAAGGACTGGGCAGAGGAGCTCTCGGTCCCCCTGATGCAGATAATAAACCACTCCCTGGAGCAGGGAATTTTCCCGGATGCCCTAAAAGAAGCCGTGGTCCGCCCACTCCTGAAAAAAGCCAACCTGGACCCTGCGATGCCAGCGAGCTACCGTCCCATCTCAAACCTCCCGTTTCTCAGTAAGCTGATCGAACGTGCGGCAGCAACCCAACTACAAAACTTCCTTGAGACCTCGGATGGCTTGGATCCCCTTCAATCAGGGTTCCGCCCCGGGCACGGGACCGAGACCATCCTGGTGGCCATCTCAGACGATATCCGCTGCCAACTGGACAAGGGAGGCTCAGTAGTTCTGGTATTATTGGACCTTACCGCTGCATTCGACACGGTGGACCACGACCTGCTGGCACGACAACTTGCCACCATAGGGATACAAGGAGCAGCTTTAGCTTGGATTAGCTCCTTCCTGCGCGGACGTAGTCAGCGAGTTGAATGGCTAGGCCAAACATCCAGGAAATCTTTCCTCGAGTGCGGAGTACCCCAAGGCGCCATACTATCACCAACGTTGTTTAACATCTATGTCCGGCCTTTGGCTTGTATAGCCCGGGCTTTGGCTTAGGGTGCTACCAATACGCCGATGACACTCAGCCCCTGCTGAAGTTGGAGCCTGGCGCAACTTCGGTGCCCGAAAACTTCACTCGAGGCCTGGAAGCAGTGACAAAATGGCTCCGCGCCCACAAACTCAAAATAAATCCATCAAAGACGGAGATTTTATGGCCGGGCCGCCCAGAACCACCTTTCCCACTGCCCCCCTTCGAAGGGGAACCGTTGATTCCGTCCCCCTCAGTAAAGAGCCTTGGTGTTATCCTGGACTCCAAATTGTCGATGGAGGCCCAGGTTGCCTCCACAAGCAAAAGGGCCTTCTTCCACTTGCGCCAAGCGAGACAACTGCCACCCTACCTCCCGACGGAAGCACTAGCTACAGTAATCCATGCCACGGTTACATCACGGCTGGATTACTGTAATGCCTTATATGTGGGTCTACCCCGGTCACTAACCCGCAGGATCCAGATTGTGAAGAACGCGGCCGCCAGGCTTCTCACAGGAACATCGATGAGATGCCACATTACACCATCCCTGCAGCGTCTGCACTGGCTGCCCGTTGAGTATAGAGCCCTACATAAGACCTTGACCTTGGCTTTCAAAGCCCTGCGGGGCTGGGGCCCAACATATTTGAAAGACCGCTTGCTGATGCCTGTCTACTCAAGGACACCGCAGCCAGCAAACAAGAACCTTCTTTGCGTCCCGAGCTTGAAAGAGGCCCACTTGGAGGCCACGAGACGGAGATCGTTCTCCGTTGTGGCCCCCGTTCTTTGGAACTCGATGCCACCGGACCAGAGAGCCTCCCTCGACCTGCCCCAGTTCCTGGCCGCTCTGAAGACCTGGCTATTTAGGAAAGCCCATGGCTAATGCAGAACCAGGAACTCAAATACCTGAGTCTGGCTCCTGCATTTAACTCCTGAATATTTTAATCTAATTTTAATATTTTAATTGTTTGAATTGCTGTAAGTCGCCCGGAGCACTAACGTGGAGGGCGACTCAGAAATAATAAAGTCAGTTCAGTTCAGTTAACGAGCAGCCAGATAGGGAGCTGGTATTAATAGGCATTTGGATTTCAGCCAGAGACGGCAGCAAACTCAAGGTCTATGCCGGTCCAAAAGATTGCATCAGATTAGGGCAAAGGCAGCTAGGGGAAAACGAAACCAGTTCATGGTTGTGATATAAGGTTTGATTTCAGAGTCTATTCTCCATCTTCCGCTCCCCTTTTGCCAAGAGGGGCACTTTTATTTTAAGTTAACATTTCAGCATTTTGCACTCATTAACCCCTTCAGTAGAGAAGGCTGACCAAAGCAGAACAGAGAGGCACCACGACTTCCCTCGGTCTGGACACTAGACTCTTTTGGATGCAGCCCAAAATCCCTTTAGATGGGGTATCATACTCTTTGCTCCTGTTCAACCTGTTGTCTATTAAGATGCCAATATCTTTTTCACATGTTCTGTTTTTGAGCCAGGTGCCACCCATTCTGTCTCTATCATGAAAATATCATTGCAGATTTGATAAATGTGAATTTAATAGGATGTCTGGGAATGAATGGAGGCATGTATGGATGGGGTTAGCACAGCGGTAACAACAGGTGTGTTTGCAATCAGAAGGTTGCATGTTCGATTCCTGGGCTGGTCTGGACACCCAGCTGTGAACCCTGTCCACTGTCCACCTAACAGATCGAAAACAAGCCAGCTGTGAGTAGATGAACTAGGGACCGCTCAGTGGGGAAGGATTTCTATAAGGACTTTACTACACCTGAACAAAAATAAGGAAGATCGGCTGTCAGTCTAATAAAGTGTGGCAGACCTGAGGAGTCTGGTTCACCCGCCATGTTCTGCTCCATGGGAAGGACAGAGATAGTGTACCAAGGGAGAGTGGCAGATTTGCACGGGAGCAGTCTGGTCACTTTGGCCTTCTTTCTCAAGGGAAGAGTAAGAATGTAGTTGCACACATAGTCTGTATGTCTTATGGCGCCCCCTACGGGGCTTGTTTTGCATTTGTATTGTTTTGCATTTGTATTGTGTACCTGTTTGCCATTTACTTGCATGGACTTTTGTTCTGCCATGTGGACTGTGATAGGAGGAGCTTTGTCTTGGTGCCAACCTGGCATCACCACCCTGAACTCCTCCCCTTTCTGAGGTCATCTGAGGGGCAGGATGTCCTCTCTTTGGCCATTCCAAGGATTGCTCATGGACGAAGCACGCGGAAATCTGAAGCTCGCTTAAACAACACATCTTTGCCCACGTATAGCTTTCTCCCTACGCTCTCAAGCCAGGATTTCAGTGATAGGAAGGCCAGCCCTTCACCCAAATACTGTAATCTCTGGGGACCTCAGACCTTCGTGTGTCGGAGGACCATTTGGAGCAACAAAGGACACCTGGAGTCCAAGAAAGGCACCTTCACTCTGCGACAGAAGCAGGTGAATGCATTTCCTTTGTTTAAAGGACCCTTTTTGCAACCTACTTCAAGCTTTTTGGACCATCCGTTTTTTCTGATTGTAAGCAAATAAACCATTGTTTTGAGTTCACCTTTTCTGGGTCCTGAACTCATTGCTTAAAGACTCCAGGTTTTATTTTTATAGGAAAGCTAGAACGCCACCCCCAGGGGCCTATAGAAGCTTCTCCCTTTCTTAAAGCCCTTTTCCAGGCCCTGTGCGGGACGCCACATGTCTGTATGTGTAATGTCAGTCTTTGTGTAAGTGTAAAAGTTCTGTCAAAGTTCTGGTGTCCTCTCTCACACTGGAAATTGCTTTAAAGTCATTGAAAAGTCATTAATGACATATCTGTGCATTCATTTTTTCCTGCCTAAGTGTAGTATCTTGTCCTTGTTGAAATCCATTGTGTCCAATCAGCTCTCTAATCTGCTGAGGTCATTTTGAATGCTGACTCTGCCCTCTGAAGTAGGAGCTCTCCCTCCTAATTTGGCGTCATCTGCAGACTTGGTCACGACGTATGACCTTGTGGTTCAAGGCAGGAACAGCACGAAGATGAGCAAACCTCCTCTTTTTAAATGAGGGTCACTGAACCAACCGACGCATGGAAAGACCCCAACTCCTGATCTCACCTGCGATGCTCATGAAGTGGTGGGAGAAGATGGAGAGCTGGATGGGGTCCACCTGAGGCCCCACTGACCGCTGGGCCCCGGATCCCACCTCGATGCAGACATCCCCCCGGCGTGTGATGGAGGCCCTGCAGCCAGGCTCCACTAGGATGGTGCTGAAGGAGGGACGAAAGAGAGGACGAGGAGGAGTCAAAGGGGACACTCTGCCCCATTCTCTGGACCCCCCTCCCCCCCCGCCCACCCTTGCAGGCCCTGCTCCTCACCTGTTCTTGTCGATGAGGAGGCTGGGCCCCGGGACGGAGTGGCCCCAGGTGAGGCCCTCCAGCAAGTAGACCCCGGTTTCCAGGTAGCCCCCGTCGAAGTAGCAGCGGGTCACCTGCGGTGGAAGGAGAGGAAAAAAGAGGGGGAAGAACGATAGTACATCTGTAGGACATTGTGTACTCAGAAAGACTAACCTGCTAACACAGTGTTTTTCAACCTTTTTTGAGCCGCGGCACATTTTTTACATTTACCAAATCCTGGGGCACACCTCCAACCAAAATGACACAAAATGACACTCTAACACAGTAATACATATAGTTAATATGTTTTTAAATGTATTTATACACTCAGTGTTAAACCTGGGCCTGTTTCGATGAACACAACATAGATATCCTGGCAGGAATGGCAGAAAGACACAAACTTCCCACAGAGAACTCCCATAACCAAGAGAAAATGCTATAAGAGTTTTGTGGGCATTGACCTTGAGTTTTGGAGTTGTAGTTCACCTATATCCAGAGAGCACTGTGGACTCAAACAATGTTGGATCAGGACCAAACTTGGCATGAATACTCAATATGCCCAAATGTGAACACAGATGGAGTTTGGGGAAAATAGACCTTGACATTTGGGAGTTACAGTTTCTGGGATTTATAGTTAACACACAATCAAAGAGCATCCTGAACTCTTGCAACAATGGAATTGAACCAAACTTGGCATATTGAACTCTCATAACCAACATAAAGTACTGAAAGAGTTTGCTTGGGAATTGACCTTGAGTTTGAAAGTTGTAGTTCGCCTACACCCAGAGAGCGCTGTGGACTCAAACAATGTTATGTTATGTTGTTGTTTGTTTTCTAACCAGAATCACAATGTTGGAAGGAGGCTCACCACTGTAAGGTCCCTCAAACAGGCATGGGAAAACTTCGGCCCTCTGGGTGCTTTGGACTCCAACTTCCACCATTCCTAACAGCCTGAGGCCCTTTCCTGCTTAAGTGGCTGTGAGGGAAAAAGGAAAAGGGCCTGAGGCTGCTAGGAATGGTGGGAGTTGGAGTCCAAAACACCCAGAAGCTCCAAGTTTGCCCGTGCCACCTTTCGACAGAGACCTCTTCCTCCCCCTTCCCCTTCGCGCCCTTCCTTCCCCCTCCTGCCCAACACTTACTTTTCCTTCTACACTGCCGCTTCTGCCATTTTGATCCGAGGGGGCAGCGTGAGCGTGTTCAGGAGGGGAGGGGGAGGGAGGAAGACGTGATCCGTGCGGGCGCTACTGCGCAGACTCGCCCCAGAGCAAAGCGAGGCAAAGCAAGCAGAGCAAGGCTGGGAAGAAGGGAGCCCGAGTGGAGAAGAAAAAGTGTTTGGCAGGAGGGGGAAGAAAGGGGATTGGAGGTTCCAATTGATTCAATTGGCATTTTAAGGCAAAGTTCGGCACTACGCAAAACTGACAAAGAAAAGAAATAAATTTACAGGGACAATGCAGAAGAACTTTTAAGAAGGAAAAAGGAGGAGGAGGAGGAGAGAAGAAATACAGAACAAGACAGGAAGCGTAAGAAGGAAGTTCAGGAAGAGAAGACTGTGAGGTTTAACAGAAGATAATAATAATATGCCTCTCTTTGATATGGAGGATAGGTCGAACTTGCAAAAATTGAGTATCACCGGGACTGTGGCGCAGCTGGATGGGAGTCAGCTGCATTAAGATCACTACTGACCGAAAGGTCATGAGTTCAAAGCCAGCCTGGGTCGGAGTGAGCTTCCAGCCAATTTTGTGTTGCAGCCCAAAGACGGTTGCATCTGTCAAGTAGGGCATTTAGGTACCACCTATGTGTGGGGAGGCTAATTTAACAAAATTTACGAGGCCACTAAAAAAGTCTCCAACATGCGGGGAATGCGTAAAGTATTTCATCAGTGTCACAGATGGACGGTGAAGCGACAGCTCCCCTGGTGGCCAGAAAAAAAGTTAAATAGCCTCTGACTGTCTATATGTGATGTGTGTCTATGGGATTGAATGTTTGCCATGTATGTGTGCATTGTAATCCACCCTGAGTCCCCTGCGGGGTGAGAAGGGTGGAATATAAATACTGTCAATAAATAAATAAATCATGCACAAAACCACACACACACATATATACGCAAACACACATACATACACATATACACAAATATATATACACACACAAAACACATATACACAGACGCATGGCAGGGGACAGCTAGTTAAAAATAAAAGAGGAATAAAAGAATCTTATACAAAAATAATCCCACCCCTTAGCCCCTTACCCCATCCCTACTAGCTAAAGCTAACTAGACTCCTCTGGATGCACAGAGACTCACACTGGTTTTTTCAGCTGCTGCATCACACTCCTGACTCAGGTTCAGCTTGTGGTCTCCTACGACTCCTAGATCCCTTTCGCATGGACTGTTTACAAGTGTCAGGCTGCATATTCAATCAATCAGTGTATGTATCAATGAGAGATTCCTACTGTTTCCACACGGGGTGGTCCTTCGCCAGCCGGCACCGGCTCCTCCTGCCCAAGTCCGGAACCGGCGGTGCCTCGGACCCTGACGTCATCCACCAAAATGGCCCGGTTAGGGATGGTGAAGCCGAATTCCTGCTGGTACCTGGTGGACACACCACAGAGCAGGGCAAGTGGGGTTGTGTTGCTTCCGTCATTCAAGATACCAGGAGGGAGGTCAAGGTTGGGGGGTGGAGTGGCCATGCCTGCAGACCCACCTGGCAGCGAAGGCAGCCCCAAAGTCCCCTCGTCGGCAGGACCCTGGGGTGGGTGGGTGGCCCCTGGCGGAGCACATGAGGGCGCAGTCCGTCCGGTCGTAGCGAAGGTGCAGGAAGGCCTCCGTGCTGATCTGGGACCTGAGGTGGGAGGAAATGATTGATTATTGGTGGCGTTGTAGGCCAGGAAAATCATTCCAATGGCATGCGTCAGATAGAATTAGTAACTGAGAGATTGAATTACTCAGTCTGTGTCCGGA
The DNA here is from genome assembly GCA_030556195.1 of Anolis apletophallus. NCBI lineage: Eukaryota > Metazoa > Chordata > Lepidosauria > Squamata > Anolidae > Anolis > Anolis apletophallus. The sequence goes on along the minus strand of JARBWK010000007.1, from coordinate 151,597,655 downwards.
TGACATGTACAGCCAGACGGATACAATATTCGGAGATGTCACCACAGATACGCAAAGAAGGGCAATTTATTTATTTATTTTATCCTGTCAGTGCTAAGATGTATGACAGAGATGAGTTTAAAATGCTTTCTGTAAAATATGTCTATTTTCTAAGCTATGTGATATAGTTAGGCCATTATAGAGTTAACTGGAGAAGGAGAGTGAAAGAAGCTAAGTTCCCGTATGTTCAACCTTTGGAATGTAAACATTTGTCGATAAGGACATGCTCCAGTCGCCATGATTTATGTGCTTTAAGACGCAGGCTGTAGGAATGCTCCAGTAAAATGCTTTGCTTTCTTTACAAATAAAAGGACTTTTATAGTTCCAACCTGGCTCTGCATGATCTATCCTTGATATATCCGATGTAAACTGAGGGTACAGTCTTAATGTATTTAGAAAGCACAACGTTTAAAAACTTATCAGTTCTGCCCTCCCTCCCTTACTTGAGCCTGACTGGCAAGGCATCCCCAGAAGTGCCACTTTCCCGCTTGGGACCCACCTGGCGAAGCCCTGGGCCTCCAGCGCCTTCAGGCAGGCCTCCTCCAAGGCAGCGATTCGCTTGTCCAGCTGATCAAAGGCCTCGGGGCCATAGGCAAGGGCGCAGGGCTCCTGGGCCTCGTGGACCACATCCGCCAGCGCCAGGCCGTACGCCGAGAGGATCCCACTGTACCTGCAGGAAGGGAATGACGGGGATGGAGGAGCACCCACGCTTGGACGTGTGGAGCAACGAGGGACGGCGGGAGCTATGCGGTGCATCAAGGAGGCAGGGACCAAAGTGCAGAGAAGCGGCCTGGCCAAAGAGTCCCCTCCCCAGAAGCCCCTGCCTTGGTCTCTACACTGGCCACAGGAAGGGGCTGAGTCTTCTCCAGCTGATCCTTGCCTTCAACTTGTCCTTCTTGCCACAAAGCCGTATCCTTCTCTGGCTGGTCCTCGTGTTTTCTAGAGACCCCCCCCCCCTGGGCCACTGTTTTAGGCCCACTAGCCCCTCACCTAATGACAATTCCAAGGAGCAAACCCTTCCTCCCTCCCTGGTGCTCCAAGGGCAGGGTGGGCCCCCTTGTCAATGTGCACATCACCTACTTGTGGATGAAGACCTTGCTCATGCCCAGCGCCCGGGCAATGGCACAAGCGTGCTGGCCACCTGCTCCGCCAAAGCAGGCCAGGACGTGCCGAGAGGTGTCATGGCCCCGGGCCTATGGAGGAGGAGGAGGAGGAGAGAAAAGGAGACAATGAGAAGGAAGGACAGGAGGAAGTGCTGGGTTTCATCCTTGGACTGCACAAGTTTCTTGTGTCATCAAGTTTCCAGTCCTTGCTGAGTGGCTAGGCTAGAGACAGAGCAAAGCTGAGTGTCTCCTTGCTCACTGTTTACCTAAGCGTGATTCCCTCGCACTCAGCCTAGGCGGGTCAAGGGGCGTTCGGGACACAGGGTTGAGGCACCTTTAAGCAGGGGCCGAAAACTAACAGGGTTTGCTCACTTAAGGCAGGCGTGGGCCAACTTGGGCCCTCCCTACAGGTGTTTTGGCCTACAACTCCCACCATTCATATTCATATATATATATATATATATATATAGACACACACACACACACACAATTAGCTGTATAAATTTATTAGCTGTACCTGCCACGTGTTGCTGGAGCCAACTTTCCCTCCCTCTTTCTCTCCTTCCCTCCCTCTTTCCTTCCCTCTTTTTCTTTTTCTTCTTCTTTCCTTTTTTCTTTCTTCCTTCTCTACCTGTTTCTTTCCTCCCTTTCTTTGCTCTTTGGTTCCTTCCTTCTTCCTTCCTTCCTTCCTTCCTTCCTTCCTTCCTTCCTTCCTTCCTTCCTTCCTTCCTTAAGGATGCATAAGAACACAGAGAGAGACTGACAGCCGTTGAGCAAGACCTTCGTGTGTGCCTTTCTGCCATTCCTGCCAGGATATCTATGTTGTGTTCATCGACACAGGCCCAGGTTTCACACTGAGTGTATAAATACATTTAAAAACATATTAACTATATGTATTACTGTGTTAGCGTGTCATTTTGTGCCATTTTGGTTGGTGGTGTGCCCCAGGATTTTGTCAATGTAAAAAATGTGACAACAACTTATGCCTGCAATTAAATTATATAAGCATCATGCATGAGGTATCAAAATATAATTATCATCAATAGTAAGAAGAGGATGCTCCCTCTGAATGCATAATCATCACATACATAGCATTACATACATATATCAAGCATAGCAAGCATAGATACTCCAATACACCAGTACTCCCGCATATGCGCTGCTCAAGACAAGCGGCAATGCAAAACTGTCCTTTTGTAGCGGCTCCAGCTATCAGGGCTAAAGCAACAGTAGTACTCACAGTCCTGTAGAGTATATTGTTCAAAATATGGTGGACCGCTCGCAAATGCCTCCGTAACTGGGAAGCGCCGTAAAGCTCACCAGTTGCGTTGCGCAGGAAAACTTTTGCGACAATGTCTGTTTTGGCGGCGCATTCAAACTGGAGGAGCACAAAATGGAAATCAAGGGCAGAAGCAAAGGATGATGTACAGTAGAGGGGAATAAAGGTGCACAATGAAGGAAATCGCCAGGGGAGGATCCAGAGAAGACTGGGTGATGGTAACTCAACGCCTACAGGTAAAAATCAATGGACCAATCCCGTTTCGTCTCCACTTCCTCAGGGCGGGGTTAAGGTGTTCAAAATCTATCTTCTCAGTCAGGTACATAGAAATTCCTATATAGAAGTTCCTATATGTATGTGATGATTATGCATTCAGAGGGAGCATCCTCTTCTTACTATTGATGATAATTATATTTTGATACCTCATGCATGATGCTTATATGATTTAATTGCAGGCATAAGTTGTTGTTGTATTTCTACACAAGTTAGATTTATACTGATTGTTTTTGCAATGTAAAAAATGTGCCCTGGCTCAAAAAAAAAGGTTGAAAAACACTGCTTTGGAGGATGAGACTTAGTGAGCTCCAAGACCTTTTCTATCTAGAATGTATTTCTTTTACTTTAATAAATATTTTTGAACTTAAACTTCTGACTGCAACCCTGTGCCATCCTAATAGACGTTTATCCCAGCTTCACCACACATAATGTTGTAGTTGAGCAAACTGAGCCTGTAGTTGCTACAGGTAGTAACTCGGAGGAGGATACTGTGTTGGACATGTCACTGGAAGAGGGAGGTTTGGGCAGAATGACTGCAGCTGGGAGGAAAAGGGCTGCAAGTGCTGAGAGTTTGGAAGAGGCAGAGCACAGGAGAAAGGTCCGACAAATACTTAGGGAGCCTACCAGTGATGATACTTTTGAGGGGTTTGACGTAGAGTTACCCTCAGAAGAGAGTGATACCCAGCTGGACTCAGCACTGGTGCAAGATGTCAGGGATGTGATAAATGCTGAGTCCAGCGAAAGCTCCTTTTTTGGCTTTTCGAGTGACCCTGCTTGGCCTAGTGGGAATGCTGAATCGGACTGGGGTCCTTTAACTGCTCAGCAAAGGTGGGAAGATTGGAGGAACACACCCAGGGCTGCAGCTGAGGGGAATGGGGCAGAGTTGGGTGGGGAGTCTGATGACTCTGATTTGTAAGGGTATTAAAGTAAGGCCTGGGGATTTGGGACTCTGCGGTCGGCCAAGGTGTTGCTGGTGGGTTGCTGGTTCCTGTATTTGGTGCTCTTGTTTCTTGTGTCGTAGTTCCTGATTCCCAGCAAGCTGTGAGTATTGGGCTGTTTTCTATGTTGGGTTCTGGGAGCTGCCATGGCAGCTCTAGCTGACAATGTTGTATGTTGGGGGTTTGGGGTTTTAATGTGTGTTTTTATGTTTAGTGACTACCGCGTTTCGTTTGGTCTTTTCCTGTGTTGCTGTGAGTGCCTGTCTCTTATTTGGTATCGTATATGGGTGGAGGGGAGTTGCTGTGGGATGCGGGGGCTTTGATGTGTTTGTTTGTATACTTAGCTCCTGGAATTGGAGAAGCACTCTTCCTTTCCTTCTCGGACGGGTCTTCGCATCTCAACAGACTTCGAGCCGGAATAAAGCCAAGGACTTCAAAAGACGGACGTCTTCCCTGTTTTTGTTTATGGGCTTTTTTGGGGTGTGGGTTCCTTTTATGCCGGACTGTAGCTGTGTTTTTGTTGAAAATAAACTGTAAATACTTTTGCTAGCTTGGCGTGTCTTTGAGCCATCTGTGGGAATCTCGACACGTAAATTCCTGCTGGTTATAAAGTTGACTTCTGGTACTCTACTATATTTATGGTGAAATCACCCCAGCTGAGGGATATTTTTCAATCTAAAAGCGCAGATTCCCCAACAGGAAGGAAGGGAAAGGGAGGAAGGAAGGAAGGAAGGAAGGAAGGGGGGAGGAGGCAGGCAGGCAGGCAGGAAGGGAGAGAAAGGAAGGAAGGAAGGAAGGAAGGAAGGAAGCATGGAAAAGAAAGGAAAAGAAAGGAAGGGAGGAGCCCTGTCAAAGTTTTTAAGTATGTCATTTCTTAAGTGAATGCAAGTGAATGTAAAAAAATCAGGCCCAAGCATGCTGTGAGTAATGACAATCAATCCGCCTTATGTAATTTGCAGCCAGGGTGGAGTAGTTGTAGAATTACTAAAGGAGTACAAAGCTTCTATGTTGTTGGAGATTTGGTGTTGCTGGAGAGTCTGTGTTGGAGGAGTGTGCTTAGGAGAAAGCTGCAAAGCTCCTGAAGAAGGAGGAGAATGCCTGTTGCACGCAAGAAGGCTTCACCGGCTTGGGAGTTGCTGGCAGACAGGTTTGATAAGAGTTCCTATATTGTAAATATTCCTTGGTTGACCTTTTTCTAGTAGAAAGACCATTGGTGTATGTCTGCTCCTTAATCCAGAGAGGGAGAGTTTCTGCTGAGAAGGGGGTTGTTTCTATTCCTGCATCTAGAACTTTTAATTACACCGCGAGACGCACAATCCACAGCGTGGCACCCGTGGCTCCTTTCCCTGTGCCACGAGGCGGCATATCTTGACTCTGAATTGTACATTTTGAGACTTCAAATAAGAACGACACATTCATTACTCTCCTTGCAGCTCAAGGCAGGATCTCTCTCTCTCTCGGCATTACTTCGCGAACGAAGATTCAGGAAGGACTCATCCCACGCTTTTTACAAGCGCGTTGATGACTAAAAAGGCCAATCTGAGATAGGCAAGTCCGGTTGCAGAAAGCACAGCAGAAAGTCTCCTTGGGTAATGTTGTTTCCAAGTTGCGGTTCTTTCTGCGTTGTCGTTTCTCTTCGAGACCCATTCGGCGTGTCTACTCGAAAGAGGCCGCAGCATTGTGGATAGTGCGTCTCCATGCCTCCCGATGGGAGGCCAGGGTGGACCATCATTGGTGATCAATCTGGCCGAGCCTGAGGTGTTGTTTCAGGGAGTCCTTATATCTCTTTTTGGGCAGGATAGAACATGGTATAAAACACGAGAGCTCCACGGAGCACACTTGGAGAACCACCGATTATAACAAATCGGTTGTACTTTTCTTCCTGATGCTTGTGTTTTCCTGACCTGCCCCTTGTCCCAAGACCCTTCTAGGGATGGGCTGCATTGCTCACCCCAATCCCTGGTCCCTCACAGGAAAGGCGAGGCCCACTGGCCTGTACCTGGGTTAAGGCGCGGATGGGGCGGCACATGGCCTCATTGGCCACCCGCACAAAGCCCATGGCCACCTCCTCGAGGCTGAGCGGCGGCCTCTCGTTGTTGGCCAGGAAGGCATTGACGCTGTCGGTCATCTCCCTGAAGCCGCGCAGAGCGTCCTCCCGTGAGAGGGGCAGGTCCTCATTGGGGCCAAAGATGTGGGGGAAGTGCATGGGCAACAGACGGCCCAGACAGAGGTTGGCGTCTGTCACGGTCAGTGGACCCCCTGCAAAGGGAAATAGACGGGAGGAAGAAGGGGTCAGTTTCCTACGGCCGCCACCTGGAAGCCCCCTTTGCCCCACAGACACTGGCCTGGCTCACCCTTTCGGTAGCAGGAAGGTCCGGGATGGGCGCCAGCCGACTCAGGACCCACTGCAAAGAGGCCAGACCTGGAGTGGGAACAGAGAGGGAGAGGTCGTTCAGAGTGGGATGGGGCTCCTCTGGCGGCCAGCTTCCCACCCACCTTAATAGGCCCTGAAAGCAGGAAAGAAGCAGGAACAGGCAGAGACCTGTCCTTTGAGGAAAAGTGAGCAACATGCAGGAGGCAGAGGCCAGCTACCCGCATTGACTTCATTTCATGCGCCACTGAATCTAATGTGCATCTCAATTTTCAAAACCCTGAAACCAAAAAAAATATTTGCTGCCGAATGTAATGCACAGCGCCATAAATAGATCAGGCATGGACCAACTTCAGCCCTCCAGGTGTTTTGGACTTCAACTCCCCCCCCCATTCCTAACAGCCCAAAATACCTGGAGGGCCAAAGTTGGTCCATGTCTGTGTTAGATAGATAGCATTGTTAGACAGGAATGCATTGGCTGTAACCCTATTGTGTAAAACTGGTGGGAAATACAGTTTTAATGGACATGTGGTCACACACCTGTTGCATGATTAAGTGGGGGGTGATGTGTAACTTGAGAGACATACTGAAAAGGCTGAGCCATGGCCACATGGGAGTCATGATGAGGGTTGAATCATTCACTTTTCCCCCCAGTTGAGGGCTGAAGTTCACCTATGATTGTGTTATAGAATGGCCGGCGTCCATGAAGGATTCTAGGGCAGCTTGACCACAGTGGGGAGGATATGGCTTGCGCAGTTGACTTCAGACCAGTCCAAGGAAGGACAAGTAAGGGGAGGTCATCAAGCTGATGACAGATACCTGTCCCCACCTGAAGAAGAGTCGTGACCCTCCGCCCGCAGCCACCGTGTTGATGTCCAGCTGCGGGGCCTGGATGCTGATGCCGGCGGTGCTGGCCTCGAAGACATGCTCGTACTCCCCAGCATAGCGGCTCACGTCTGTGGATGTCCCTGTCAGGGGAGATGGGAAGGGACACAGGGTTGGAATCAGGGCTCGGCCACACCATGCCTTCCAAGGCCCCTGTGCTCTGCCCCCCACTGGCCACGCCACTCACCTCCCATGTCAAAGCCAATGACTGGCTGTTGGCCCTTCTCTCGTCGGAAGGTGGTCACCGCGTAGCCCACAACTCCCCCAGCCGGACCAGAAAGGATGGCCCTTGAGCCACTGAAGGCCTCCATTGGAGTCAGGCCTCCATCTGAGCGCATGAACATCACCGGAACGCCCTGCAGGGGAGTGGAGGAGAAAGGGAGCCGGGTGAGGGTCTCTCTCTGAGGAGAGACCCTAGTGCATTGTTTAGACCAAGGCTTTCTAAACCTCTCCACTCTGGACTCCATTTGGCCCAAGGCATTTCTACATGAACTCAGGTATACAGGTATATAAACATGCCAAGAGGAAGGTGCATCAAGCCAACTCTGTCCGTGCGATGAGTGGCTTGAATGAAATTGTATGCTTGGGGTTTGGCTAAGAGCCTATGAAGGCCTGGCAAGACTGGAGACGCCATCCTGAAAACTGGAAAATGGTATTATGAGGAGATGAAGATTTGATTAACTTTGGCATGAGACGTACTAATGAAAACTGTTGAACTGACAATAACTGACCTGGGAACTTTTGGTGTAAACAACGCGTGTTTACATAGTCGGAAACAATGACTCTTTAAGGAAGGAAGAAAAACAATATCTGTTCCAGAATTTATGGAGATTCAGCAAGTCTCAGCTGAATGACAAGTTGTCAAAACAATCAAATAATGGATAACCCAAAATGTCTACATAAGGAGAATTTTTTTCTCTCTGAAAAGTGTGTCAGATCTGTGAGGAATGCAAAGTGTGAACACCCACCTCCTTCCAAGATGGCCTGAATGAAGGCTAGTGAGTATTAATGTTGAATGTATGGATTATGAGTGGATGTTAAAAGCATATGTGATACTTTCCCTTTCATCAGTGTGATCAATATAGTTTTATACAACCAGTACTGGAGCCTGTGTGTCTACTTCTTTCTCTGAAAGTGATACTCTGATTTTCCGTCCCACCGAAAATGGATTAAATAACCTGTTTAAGGTTCAGAAAGTATTCATGACATCGAGAATGCCTTCCATCTAAACGCAGATGCCCTCACTGCGAAAGAAAGGCCCTGTTGTGAATCCGCCTGTGATTGTGTTTCAGGATCATGATGCTTCTGATGTGGGAAATGATGGTTTGGTCAATGATTTCCATGATGCTTCTGATGTGGGAAATGATGGTTTGGTCAATGAATTTCCTCAGGCAGACTATGACAGAGAGGCCTCACTGCAAAGGGCATTTTCTCATGAGAATATTCCTGCTGATGGGTTACTCCCTCTCTCTGTGAATTCCCAAGATTTGGGTTTGGAAAACAATCTGACACCTGGGGATTTTAATGAGCAGCCAGATAACGAGTGGTCAAAATGTTCGACCGGTTTCGACCACTGGACGCAGAGGATGTCGATAGGATTGTCGCGGCTATTGGACCTACCACTTGCTCCCTCGACCCATGCCCTTCCACGCTAATTCGATCTTGCTTGGAAGGGTTACGCGGTTCTCTGTTGAACATAGTCAACTGCTCCCTTGAGCAAGGAGCTTTTCCGGAGGGACTGAAAGAGGCGGTGGTAACTCCATTGCTGAAAAAGCCAGGGCTAGATCCCGCGGTCCCCTCCAATTACTGCCCAGTGTCCAATTTATCGTACCTGGGCAAGGTGATTGAGAGGGCAGCAATGGAGCAGCTGCAGGCATTCCTAGATGACGCATCCTGGCTAGACCCCTTCCAGTCCGGCTTCCATTCTGGGCATGGGACAGAGACGGTCCTGGTCTCCATCACAGACCTACTCCGTTGCCACTTGGACCGAGGCGGATCGGCGCTGCTCGTATTATTGGATCTCACGGCAGCGTTTGATACTGTCGATTACCAACTTTAGACACACCGCCTGGTGGTGGCGGGGGTTAGGGGGACAGCCCTCAACTGGATGTCCTCTTTCCTTCAAAACCGCCTTCAGCGAGTGAAGCGGGTGGAGGTGGCCTCAGAGGGTTCCCCCTTACATTGCGGAGTCCCTCAGGGGGCCATTCTCTCCCCGGTGTTATTTAACATCTACATGCGACCACTCGCCCAACTGGTACGGAGTCTCGGGCTGGAGTGTCATCAGTACGCTGATGACACCCAGCTCATTCTGAGGATGGATGCTGGGGCGGAATCTGTACCCGATAATTTCCAACTTTGCCTAGAGGCCGTTACTGGATGGCTGCGAGCCAGTAAGTTGAAGGTGAATCCGGCGAAGACGGAGATCTTGTGGCTGGGCCACGCCGGGGGGGGGGGGGACCAGTTGCCGACTTTTGACGGCGTGGCATTATGCCCGCAGTCTTCAGTTAAGAGCCTAAGACCACCAGCTGTCTATGGAGGCACAAATTGCTTGTGCCTGCAAGACAGCCTTTTCCCATCTATAGCAAGCAAAACGCCTGGCTCCCTACCTATCCCGACGCGACCTAGCCACGGTGATCCAAGCCACGGTCATCTCGAGGCTCGATTACTGTAACGCGTTCTACATTGGCCTTCATTTGTCGGCGATCCGGAAGCTCAAACCGGTGCAGAACGGGGCAGCCCGCCTTCTGCTGGGAGCCCCTAGAACAGCTCACATAACACCTCTCCTGCGTGAACTGCACTGGCTACCTATTGAATTCCGGATCTCCTTCAAAGTGTTAGTCTTGACTTTCAAGGCCTTACATGGTTTGGGGCCAGTGTACTTGAGAGAGCGGCTTACCCCATATATGCCCAGAAGATCACTGCGCTCAGAGGGTTGTAATCTTCTTGAAGTCCCAGGTGTGAAGTCCTACAGGCTGCCCAGTACCCGACAGAGAGCGTTCTCGGTGGCTGCTCCGACCTTGTGGAATTCTTTGCCGGCCGAGACGCGGGCCCTGCAGGACCTGATGGCCTTTCGCAGGGCTTGCAAGACTTGGCTATTTCGGCAAGCATTTGGCGACTGACTAGCACCTGAACATCAAACCTCGCCACCTAACCATGCCGCCTCTGTCTGTAGATCGGTCGTATTCTGATCCATGTGATGTTTTATGACATATGGGATTGTTTTTAGGAATGTTTTTATGATGTTTTTAGGCTGTTTGTGTAATTTTATTGTGTTGGAAACTGCCCCAAGCCTTGGGGAGGGGCGGTCTAGCAAATCCGAATAAATAATAATAAAACAGGAGGCTGGAATTTTGCCAGGAGAGACAGCAAACTCAAAGTTTACGGCGCTATGAAAGACTTCGTGAGATAAGAGCCAAGAGTGGGGGAAAACAAAATCAGTTTCTGGGTTTTGGAATATAAGGTTTGACTCAAAGGAAAAAACCTTTCAGATCAGGCATTGGATTACCAAGTTTCATGTGCCTTGCTCTAAGGATCTTGTTCTTGTGGATTGCTAGTTCCTGTGGATTCCTAGCCTGCTCAAGTGGTCTTGTTCCTGTGGATTTGTAGCCTTGTGGATATTGACTAACATTGCCTGGATTGTCTTTGCATCCTGTTGATTCCTGTTTGGATTGCTACTGCCTTGGAATGTTTTTTTTAATATCCTTTATGGAGACTGCTTTTTGTTACTGAAGTTTTACTGACTTTATTCTTGTTGGAACTTTCTTACTTTTTATAAGCTTCTATTTCTACTGGCTGTTTTTATTTAGCCTCAATAAAAGGATTGGATTTTTTACTCATGGTGTGGTGTGTTTTAAGTCAGAAGGCTTTTCCTGTTCTGGAGTGCAACAGACCCTGCGGGTCCAGAATAGGCCTATTTGTCAACATTGTTTGTAAAAACTTTTTTAATTCCCCCAAAATCTGCGGGTGAATGAAATATTCTGAAACTTGATAGGCTAACAGTGGCAAATGTGTTTTATAATCTTTTGGAAAATGGACATCTCCAGAACCTTTTGGAAAATGGAATTCTCCACCATTTTTGGAAAATTGGGAATCTCCCTGAGAAGTGTTAAAAACCTGCTTGACTCGACTTCCGGCCCGGCGAAGATGGCGGCAGGTCGGGCACTCTGAGGGCTCCTTGGAGTGCCGTCTGTTTCCTTGGCCGGAGGGCGATCTGCGCCCTCCCTCCCAGCGGACCGAGGAGTCTGGAGGGAGCGCGAAGCCGACGGGCGAGATCCGGCAGCCCCGGAGGTCTCCCCCTCCTCAAGAGGAGGAGATCGAGCGGGCCCGGATCATCGCTGGTGCGGCGAGCGAGCCGGGGACCAGGGAGCGGGCGGCGACCCGCACTCACTGCTGGCCCAGGGAAGAGAAGCTAGCGGGAGGCCAGGGGGTCGCGCACGGCACCCGAACACGGGGATCGGCCCCCACAAGAAAAAGAAGAGGTGAGAGGAATAAGCCGGGCTGAGGGAAGATCAAGAGGGGCAGAAGAGCCCAGTGGTCCCAGGGGGAGAGAGAGGGAGGAGAGGCTTGTAGCAGCCACAAGATGGCGGCTGGGACCCTCTAAGGGGAAGAAGAAGGGAGTTTAGGCGGGAACGCCATTTTGGAAGAAGCCTGAAGCGCCCCCCCCCTCTCTTCCCACAAAAGCATAGAAGGCTCCCTTTCAGAAGCCCCTGCCTGCCCCCATAGCCTCAGAAGACTGGGAGAGACGACTCTAAAAACAGTATAGCAGTAAAAAGAACAGCAGAAAACCAAAGGAAAAATAATAAATAAATAAATAAAAAAGAAATACCCCAAGAGCAAAAGAGCAGAGGATGATGCAAGAAGAGGGCACAGAGGAGGAGGGAGTGACTTTGAGGGACATCCTCGCAGAGCTGCGAAGAATAGGGAAGCCCAGGACGGACTCCCTACGGAGGATGGATGCCAGGATGTCCCGGCAAGAAAGGCAGGTGGGTGCGGTCGGGGGGCTCCCAACGGGCAAGGGCAGAGCCAGCTGAGGAGGCGTTCCCACAATGCCAGAGCTGCTGACCTTCTGTGATGATGGAGGACGCGCCCCTGGTCAAGGGGAAAACGCGACAAAGCGTGAGGTGGAGAGAGGAGAGGGAAGGAGAATGTAAAGCCGCAGGGAAGTATCAGGGAAAGAGGACCTCACCAAAAAATAGTGAGGAAGTCTCACTGAAGCTGCAAGGATGACTTCGAAGGGCCCTAAAACCTCTGCTCCCCAAAAAGAGAAAAGAGAAAAACCAAGAGGCCGCTGCAACATCCAAGAGCCCCGCCCGGATACAGA